>VUQK01029453.1:7371-31618 GCA_015106715.1 Bujurquina vittata | reverse complement strand
AGAAAACATATTCATACAAAAATATTAGCTCATTTTGAATTTGATGGCAAAAGAAGAAAGAAAGAGCTTTATTTGTCACATACATTTACATGCAGTGAAATTCAGTCTCTGCATTTAACCCATCACACATAGACAATGACATAGACAAGAGGCCACTAGGAAAGCCGCAACCGCCAAATACCTGCAGAGAGTAAGCCAAGTCCTAAATGGGAAGAACAAGAACCGGGCAAACACCCAACCAGTCATCAGATACCCTGCTGGGATAATAAGCTGGCCAAAGGAGGAGCTGGAAGTCACTGACATCAAGACAAGAAAGCTCCATAGCATGCACGGAGGGTTTCACCTCAAATTCAGCTAAATGAGAGGAAGGAGGCCAAGGAGTGCCAGTAACACTATCCAGGATGAAATAACAAAGATCCACGGGTACATCAGGAAGATAGCTACAAATTGATGATGTGTTTAGTGAATACCTCAGGCAGCAGAAACCAGACAAAGAAGAGAAACATGGACAGGAACCATCATAGAAGAACAGGCCACTCCATGGCATGTACAACGGGCAGAAATCCCACCAGTGGCTGCACAAAGCTGGAATGAAAGACGGCACAATGCGTTATTAATGGCAGCACAGGAGCAAGCTCTAAGCTTTTGATCATTGGCCATTCTTCTCCACTGTCAACTTGTGAATCTGTGGAGATATGGGATGGCCACTGGCTGCAGAATCTCATCTTGATATCTCGCTTCATTGAGATTGCCTCCAGTGATAACAAGCATGATTGCCAGCTCCTGGGGTACCAGAAGCTCAAAACAGGTCAGTAGCAGAATAAGCTGTTTGGCATTGGCAGGGAAGCTTTGACAAGTTTTTCATGGGTCCAACCCATATACTCAACTCTGCTGCTCAACCCACAAATTTTTTTGTCCTTAAAAATGTGTCACCAATTAATGAGAAATACACAGGCTTTCCAGTGGTATGAAATGTATTGACAAGTAGCACTGTTGCAATGAAGAAATACATTGTTATCTACATGTAAATAAAGTGTGAATCTGTCATTTGATACGTTTTAAAGACTTCCTTGGGTAAACTGATTGCCCAGGTGACATTCTACAGCTGATTTTAATTACGGCAAAAGTTACAGAAAATAAAAACAATTGAAAAAACCTACACAAATGAAATCTTGTAAAGGGTTAAACATACTGATAAAAGGCAATTTAACATACTTTTCATACCCCAAATGTCAGTAACAATTAGTATGGCATCAAGTAGCATGATGTAACATTTGGCTTTATAGTGGAGGGGGCAGCGCGCTGGAGCGGTGGTTCGCGCGCTGCCTCACACCAAGAAAGTCCTGGGTTCGAATGCACCTTGGAGGGGTTTGGAGTTTGCATATTCCCCCGTGTCTCTGCATAGGTTTTCTCCAGGTTTCCCACAGCCCAAAGATGTGCACGTGAGGTTAGGTTAATTTGTGATTCAAAAAATTTCCATAAGTGTGAGTGTGAGTGCCTCTCGCCCTATGACAGCTGGGATAGGTCCCAGCCCAGGTTCATGATTTCTTTTGAGGTTTGTGAAGAAATTATGTTCATTTTTTATGGTTTTCTTTATTTATCACGTTATTTTTGCTTTAGTTCTTTGATTAGGATGATCCCTGGTTTATTAATTCCCTTTTCATGCTCCTGTTCTGTTCCTCCAATTTTGTCTTTATGCCTGTCTTTTGTCTCTGTTCAGATGTCTGAGTCTCTGGCATGGCGTTTGGTATTTCCTCTTTTATTCTGGTGGTCTCTTGTCTCTCATGTTTTGAGTTTAGTTCTACTTCCCTTGGCCAGCTTCAGGGATTAGTCCCAGCTGCGCTCCCACCTGTTTCGTCTCTCCTCATTAGCTGGTGTGTATTTATTGTGAGTCTCCTCTTGTCCTTTGTCGTGTCCTCCCTTATGCGGTATGATCCCAAGTTCTGCGTGTTTGTCTAGACTCCTAGTTTGGTGTTCCTGGCTCTGTCTCTGATTTGTTGCATTTTCTGTTTGTATTTGAAAGGTTCCAGCATTAAAGCTGTTTTTGAATCCATGTCCTGTCTGTCAAGTCCTGCACATTGGGTACAAAACCTTCCTGCCACACAGCAGTACATGTCCCCAGCTGTAACATTAATGTGATATACACATTACAGACTTATTAATTATTGATTGATTGAATATAATCATGTATATTATTTTGAAAAAAAATTAGTCCCAAGCCCAGATAAATGTGGATGGTTGTAAAGTCTTGGCCAAAATCAAACAGGCAGCTCATCAAGAATGAGATTTCCGTAAAGGATCAGTTGAAAGTGCTTCCAGAGCTGTTATTCAAAAGGGTGCCAGTGGAAACTTTGCTACTCTTGGCCGAAGACAAAGGAAGAGGAAATGGGGAAGGCGTTTTAGGAGGCAGTGACAGGGAAGGGCACAAGTGAGGAGGTAAGAGCAGGGACTTTAAATGTTGGGATTATGACTTACCAGACAGAAATGTGGAATAATGCGTATGCCTCACAAGTTAGATGTCTGTTAGAAGAGAAAGAGGAATTCTAGAGCAGACTCACACAGACTAGAATTGCACCCACCAAAACTGAAGCAAAAACTCTTTGGACGATCTGTCTGTCACAGTGAGACATAACATTACAATCATAAAGCAGCACGCACACATTTATTAGACCACCAGCTGGTGTCAGGTTTATGCCACAGCTGCCCTAAAGCACTGATGATTACCAAAATCATCAAATTTGCAATGGTTAATTCACCAGAATGAGCAAGCTCTTTAATTAAAATGATAAATGCAAAAAATATAATTAATTTTGTTATCCATCAATTTTCAAATTAAATTTTATTAAAAAGCTGTAAAAAAAAAAAGAAAAAAAAAGACATCATTATTCTTGATTAAGATGGCAAATTGCAGTTGTTTACTTACATTCCTGAACAGAAAATGTTGTTTTAGTGGTTGAACGTTATGTTTGATTAATTCCAGAATTTTCAGATAAGTCCCGTGTGCCGGCTCAAATTTGGGTATAAAAATGTGAATTCGGTTTGAAATTCGTCACTCCTGTTCAAAATGGTAAAACGTCAAGAACTCACTGAGCACTTCATGATGCCGGATGGTCTTTGAGACAAATAGGGCGAGACATAAAGTGTTCCCACCGTGTGCTTTAAAGTGGATCGCTGACACTGGTACTTGCAAAATGGAAGAGTCAGAAAACAAAAGCTGACTGAAACGGATGTCAGGCACCTCGAGATTTTCAGTACTAGAAACAGAAGGAAGATGACTGTTGATGATGGGATGGGGTTCCACATGTGAAAATCAACAGTATCATGAACAACAAGGTATCTATCTATCTATCTATCTATCTATCTAGTGTTTAAAAGGCTGTAAATATGCCTAGTCTATAAAATGAGTCTGATATGAATGAATGTGAGAGTGCTACAGCTGCAGTCACCATTGAGTCTCTCCGGCCTCACAGCTCAGGGCTCTGACTCGGTCCCACAGTGACCCTCAGCTCCCTGACGGACCCTCAGGAGCCACCCACAGCTTCCTGCATCAGCTAACAATAGGCAGTTGGACTTTTTCATTGCGCTTACCAAGCAAAACGACTTGTCAGAGTCAATTATTATTAATGCCGATGTATTTTGTTTCGCTGAAACCCCCTCTTATGTGCTGGCACCACTGTGTAGTGTGTAATTAGCCAGCGAGTGCAGATAAATATAGAAATCTGCCTCATGAACCAGCTAACATTGTTTCAATAGCCAGTGGAACAATACACTGATACACTCAGCAATATGCAGCCTGCAGCATAGTTTCGTTGCGGCTATTTAGTGTCATAAGATTTAAAAAATAAACTCATTTTTATCTCTCCTTATTACAGGAAAAAAAAAATCAACATATAATGAGCAACAAAATCACATAAAAACAAAGAAAAATAGCGGAGTAGAATCGTTTATTATTGTAGCACGAGAACAAAAAAATAAAATATGTTATCACTAGCCCATTGCTTTTGTGTCAATTTAGTGTTTATTATCATTATTATGTTATTATAATTATTGCTGCATTATACTAATTGCTGTAGGCCGGGGTAGAGCTGAACGTGTTCTGTATTGCAGCTGCATGTGAATCATTCGAATAATTAAAAAAGAAAAGCAAACACAAAAAAACACACGCGTTTTCAAACCTGCTGAGCATCATTTTAATGCCGCTCTCACATGAAACTGTTTCTCCCACTTTGCGCGGTCAGTGCGTCCCCGCCATCGGCTCCGCTCGTCTGCTCAGGCATTTTTCTGAGGCGTCAGAGAGCATCTGTCACATGACTTGGCCTCCACCAATAGCAGCGTGGCAGCCTAACTTTGGCGATAAGCGAATGTGAGTAAAGAGCGAGCGGAGGAAAAGAGTTTCACTCTGAGCTCTTGAATGGTCATCATCGTACTACACTTACTAGCGGCCCTCCTGACTCCTGAAGCATCCCTATTATAGACAGTACCCATCCGGATTTCTATTGGCCTTTCTTTCCTCTTTTTTTTTTCTTTTTTTTTTTTCTCTTTAAATTTTGCTCTCCTCTGCAGCCCATGCACGGCTGCCGCAACACCTACATCCAGGTTTTAACCATCAGACAATCATCACTGACTGCCTGCTGTCTGCTGCTGAAATGTTGGGAGACAAGGCTCACGGTAAGTCCCTCCGCGTCTCTACATTTACCGCTTCCATCACCTTCAGAGCTGGGACCTCTTTTTCTTCTCTAATTCTAGAGAAAAACCACAAAAAACAACCAGAAAAAATATAAAATGTTTCACGGTCTGCACACATAAACTCCCAAGACTAGATTAATTATTAAGATGAATAACTGTTAATGACATGGCAGCATTTTAAACGCAGATTCATACGAGGAAATTAACAAAAATAATACAATTTAGAGAGGCAGCTGTGTTTTTTAAAATATTATTTAACACTCGAAATATAGCAGCTATTGTAATAATAATAATAATAATAATAATAATAATAATAATAATAATAATAATAATAATAATAATAATAATAATAATAATAATAATAAGTGTGCAGCTGCGATCTGGTCCAGCGTGCTGCAAACACTTCCTCGCCGTTCAGCGGCCTCCAAATGTGTCGTTGCTTATTCTCGTCTTACCGCTCATTCATTTCGCTTTAGTGTATAAAGAGAGCGCTGATTTCGTTTTTTTCAGCAGCAAAAAAAAAACACACAACATTTTTCTGGATAATAGTTAATGTCATATATGTTATAATTATATATATATTACTGTATGTTATTGTCAAGATGAGATTCAATAGAGGAGTGAGTTCAGGTGAAAGCGTCTCCCTCCCTCCCTGTAGGAAAACAACAAGCACACAAACGAAAGAAGGAACAAACAAAAGCAAGCAAGCAAACAAAAACGGCAGATATTTTATTGTGAGGACATTATATAATTTAACAGAGAGAGAGAGAGAAGCTCGGTGATGCCGGCGCAAGTGCTCGTATACGCAAAATAGCTTCATTTTTATTTATTTTAAAAGACTTTCGTGCACAGATACCAACTTTGTTAATGATGCCCACCTACTTCCGCAGCATACGAGATTAGAAAGTTACCTGAAATAATCTCAATTTAAATGAATGTAGCCTGTTTAAGAGACGCTCCTGTGTGTGTGTGTGTGTGTGTGTGTGTGTGTGTGTACGTGCTTGTTTTTTTAAATGTAATTCTTTTTAAAAAAATAGGATTTGAAATTATGCATAACACATTTTTCACACATACATTACGTTTATTGCGTTAGATCTACTTTAAACCCAAATCAAAGCGGTTATTTTACAAAGTTAAATGTTAATTTACGATTAATGTATGCAAACTATATATATATATATATATATACCTTTTATTTTACCTTTTATTTCCCTGGCTGCAAAGAGTAAAACAACAAAAAAAAAGAAGACAAATTACCAAGAGCGGTAATTTGATTTAAAAAATTCAAAGGTTTATTATTACGTTTGTATCGTTTGTTTTTTTTATTGTTATCCTTTATAAACCACGACAGAAAGCCCTGCAGGGGACCTTTGCATGGTACACTTATTATGCTTGTGGTGCGTGTGTGTGTGTGTGTGTGTGTGTGTGTGCGTGCGCGCACGCGTGCATGTGTGCCAGGTGTGACTCTGAAAGTAATGGAGTATACATACGACGAGGACCTGGAGGAGCTGTGTCCTGTGTGCGGAGACAAAGTGTCTGGGTACCACTACGGCCTGCTCACCTGTGAGAGCTGCAAGGTAACCACGCAAGCTTTCGCCACGCACGAGTGTTCTTTTAATACGTATTTACATACATAAAAAAAGCACAGCTACATCATCGGGCGCGTTTGACGTTCGTCACATGGTACAACATGAATCCCGAACAGGTTTTATTTGAATGTACAGTGGTATTTCATTCTCAACCGCTTGTCTGGCACTAACGTGTCACTCGCATTCAGGGCTTTTTCAAGAGGACAGTGCAGAACAATAAAAGGTACACGTGTGCGGAAAACCAGGAGTGCAAAATCGACAAGACCCAGAGGAAAAGATGTCCCTTCTGTCGATTCCAGAAATGCCTCAACGTCGGGATGCGGCTGGAAGGTACACACTGTTCTGCACACACACAACAACAACAACAACGATAATAATCAGAATAAAAAAATGGGCCAATGTTTTGTCATTATTTATATTATGTTAAAATTCTAAAAATAATTTAAACAATCTAATTGTTTCTTTTCTTTATTTTTTATTTTGGAATGTATATATATATATATTTGAATACGTCCCGAGTTGTTGGTGGTGGCTATCGTGCCGCTTGCTGCCTATCATGTTGTGTTTCCTGTGCACATGGGATGGGATTAATTCCCAGACAGCAATGCAAAGGAAAGCACCTGCTTCCGTAGCACAAAAATGACACATTCTTGTCTTGCTGATAAAACCCCGGAGACTCCCCAGGGAAGAAGGAGTAAAGCAGCACAGACTCTGTGGGGATTCTTCTCAGGCTAAAAAGGGAAGCAAAAATGACCAGCAAGCCTGTTATTTCCTCTGTTCGGATACTTGAGGACTACTTTCCCTCAGAGTTCAGTGCTCATCACACTGAGCGGATTTAGACAGTGTAAGCGACTTCAGCAGAATGGATCATTTTTCCCCCGTGTAAACTTGTTTCTCTCCTTTTGTCTCGTGTGTGACAGCGGTGCGTGCAGATCGCATGCGTGGGGGTAGGAATAAATTTGGCCCCATGTACAAGAGAGACAGGGCCTTGAAACAGCAGAAGAAGGCTTTGATACGATCCAGTGGCTTCAAGTTGGAGAGCACGGCCCCTCCGCCAGCCTCTCCTCTGCAGGCAGACTACGGCTTCACTGGCACCCTACACACCCTTCCCACCATCTCTAAAAGCCTGCTCCCCTCCACCCCAAGCTCCCTCACTCCCACAGACTACGAGGCCAACCTCTACGGACCCCCATCTTTGGGCATGGCCATGCAGTCACACGTGCCCCTCACCACCCAGTACCAGTACACAGCCTTTCCCGGCAGGGCGATTAAAGCCGAGTGTCCTGACTACACCAGCTCCCCTGAGACTCTGACAGGATACCCCTACCCAGACATGTACCCCTCAGCCTCGCCGCAGCCACCCAGCCTCCCGCCACTGGTTCTCGAGCTGCTGCGCTGTGACCCAGATGAGCTGGTGGTCCAGAATAAGATTGTGGCTCATCTGCAGCAGGAGCAAAACGGCCGGGGTCGGCTGGACAAGCCCAGCACCTTCAGCCTCATGTGCCGCATGGCAGACCAGACTCTCTTCTCCATAGTGGAGTGGGCTCGGAGCTGCATCTTCTTTAAGGAGTTGCGGGTGAGTAGCAAATTCTTTCTCATATCCTAAAGGTGGAGAATTTTCAAAACTTAGACTGCAACACCCATGACAGAAACCCATCTCCATTCAGGCCCCATGCTATGTTTTAATAAATGTGAGAGCTCCTTTTATCACATTTTATGCATTAACAAATTGAATGAAATTGCTGCCTACCTCCAAATTATCACCAGCAAAGAATTTGCCATCCAATCGTCTGTTTCGATTTCGGTAGTCTTTGCTCTCAATTATTTCAATCGCTCGAATCCCACATTGAATTTCCCAAGAATTCACAAATCAAAATTGACAAATTGAAGTAAAAAAAAATATATAAAAGAAAACACATATTGATCCAGTGACAAGCAAGACAGTACAAATCATTACAGAGAGTCATAATACCTCTTTGGAAAAATTGAACAATTCTGAAGATCTTTTATGGTTATTTCTAAAATATACAGAAGTTAAAAAGAAAAGAAAGTTCATCACGTTCGTACGTTCATGAAAGCTTTTTACAAGGACGGCTGAGCCCATTCTTCCTTTATTTCTGTTTTCTTTTTCCTCTAAAAAACAAAACAAAGCCAAAAAAAACATGGAACATGGCGCCACGATGTTTCAAAAAGATGAAGCTGTTTGTTTTCAGGCTTTATTAATAAGTTCCCAGGCTTTCAGGCCCTTTTAAGAAGTGCACATAAATGAATGCAATTCAAATTTGATAGCGCTGACTCCCACGGCTGACTCACTGTGCAATCCATTCAGAAAGTGTTCGCGGCCTTTTTCTGTTTAGGAGGCAAACCACAGCTGGCAGCTGCCGCTTTTGCCGTCCTGTTACAGAGGCCTTTCTTAAAGAGCATTAATGCAAATTTCTGCTTCTGATTTCACATTCATCAAATGTTCAGCTCATTGTTACTGTAATGGAGAACGCATTTTACACGACTGTTAACATATGATGTTTAATATCTGTAATAGCCAAAGGATGTGCAAGCATTAACTTCGGCTCTCACTTGAGTTATTTTTCTCAAACGCAATAAAAACACGTGATACAGAAATGACAGGTTAAAGAAAAACAAAGTCAAGTTTTAATCCTCATAAAACCATTCAGTGGCCTACAGATGGAGAGGGACCCAAACCATGGCAGCAAAATGCCTCCCAAAGCATAACAGAGCCAGTTTAATAGTCCAGTCATTTGTCAGCCGTCTGAATGCACATCTCGTGAAAATGGTGGATTATTATTCTTTCCAGACAGATCAGACAGGTAACACAACAAAGGAAATAAGTCATGATATGATGTGTCTGTGCTGACAAACAAACATCTGTCAGCAAGCCATGGCCAAAGGGATTCTACCAATTAAACAGTTTAACTAGCAACAAAAGGTTGATGCTGTCCTTGGTGAGATTTGGTCCTTGGTGTCTTTTCATCAAATGCAGTTTATTTACTCAGGTACAGTCAGAGCAGTTCTGCTCCTTTCCTGCTTCACACGCAATTACTTGTAGATATTCACTCCTGGGACTGCCACAGGCTTGCATATAAGGAGCTGCACAGTCTTCTGCTGCAAGTTACTCTGGTGATAATTGCACTCAGAATCCATCAATATTTTGCCTGTCAGTGGTTCACGTTCTTGCATTTGAAAAAAAAACATTGTGTGGTTTCTTTATGATTGGATTATATTCAGCACTTCTTGCAGCCATCAGTTAATCACTCAAGATTACAGGGAAAAAAAAGCTAGAAAAAGTGGAATGGGGTCCAGATATACTCATTCAGATTTTGAAATTACTGAGTCCAAACTGCATACAGGTTAATGGAATTTGTATTGTAACACTTCAACAAATTCACGAGCAACATCTCTTTTCAGTATTTTCCCACATTATACAGTTCGTTCCTTTCTTCAGTGGAAAGTAAACAAGGCAAATGGACTCAGACAAACACCCATTTTCTCGAGTTTTTTTTAAAAAAAACTGTCACACTGATGAAATAAGACATTTTTTTTTTACCAAAATCTTTTGTGGATTTCCCTCTGGTCTACATATCTGATGAAGATGTATCCCATCTCAATGAGGAATTTTTGCCTGTGGCAACTAAACATACTGTGGTCCATATATTGCAAACAGCAATCAAATCAGAAATGGAATTTCACCTTCACAGTTTGCAGTGCTGCACATCAAATTCTGCCCTGATCTGCCTTCAGGTTTCATTTTGAGCTTGGCATGTCTGGTTAAATGGTGCTAATCAACATCATTTAACCGTTTAGAGGAAAGGGCAAAATATGGCATAATATTGTGCAATTAAAAAAAATGAAATAAAGATATTAGAATAGTTAAAAATAAATAAAATAATAATAATCAAAAACTATTAATACACTGGCAGACTTTGTTCAGGGTCTATAAGTGTGTGTGTGTGTGTGTGTGTGTGTGTGTGAAAATTCTGTCAATTTGGAAAGGGTCATTGAGTAAATGTACCTTAGAGCTGCCCAGCTCCTACAGCTCCAAAGTATGAAACCAGACAAAAACTGCTTGTTTCTGAGAACAGCCGTGCTGATTAGTCTGTTTTATTGTTACTTTTGTATCTTTATTGTCTCAGAAACAAAGCTTCCATTGTGGTGTTGATGGGTTTTTTTGCATTTCCCCCACACAAATAAAAGGTATCTTTATACTCTCTGCGAGGTGAATACTTGGCTGAACCAGTCTTAACAGTACGGGAGGAAAGCACAGTGGCTGCCCATACTTTGTTATCAAGAGTGTGATACATAAAAATATTCAGGGAATCTTAATATTGTATACTTTTTAATCCATCCCCAGATGTATAATTTTTTTATTCACAGAAAAGTTTAATATAACTTGATATTTACAGTCTAAATATACTGAGCCCATGCACAGGAAGGGAGGAGTTCAAATAAAACCACTGACAGTGCACAAAGCGTGTGCTGCAATTTTGTCATAATGTAATAATGGATTTGTATGCACTTTGCGACGTGATGTGTTGGTACTGTATGTAGTTGAAAGGATGTTTGAGAGCACAGCACAATGTTTTAATCAAGCAGTACAAGTAAATTATAATTTCAAATTAAATAATTCAATTTCTCTTAGTAAAATGGTATCAATACTTTACTTTTGAGCAAAATGACTGTGGGAGACTCAAGTAAAGTCTGTGAGTTTACTTCACAACACATTATGTGACATTATGCCTCCAGCAAATGTCATAAACCCATTACACTCCTGGTGTCACAGTTTCACAATTCCACCTTGAAGGGAAATGAACTAAACTTTAAATGATACGGAACAAACATATAAACATAAACATGTGCACATATGCTGGAACATTCCACAGCGTTCCCATTCTGAATTCCTAAAGATAAAAGTACAGCTGGCAACATTATTATCAGTTATATTAAACAGTGTAAATGATTGTTTTGGGGGTGTGCACCTCAAACTGCAAATTCATTCAAAAATGAACATAGAAGATACAAAGTAGATTTTCTTATTATCTAAAATTCCACTTTGTTGCATCAGCATCTGCCCATTTATATTGCATTAAGTGTATAATTCTTTACACAGAAATAAGCTGGCAGCAGAAAATGAATTATGATTAACCTTAGACTTTATCATCTAATAAAAGCACTTCAATCAGGCTTAGAATTTTTTTTAAAAATTATATATATCTAATTTGATATATATTTAATTTATTGAGGCTCATTTAGAAGCACATTATTTTTTTATTATTAATAATATTAGAATTAGTACTAGGACATGCTACAATATTGGTTTTCCTGTTTATGGTGTTGCACACTCATATTTAATCACAATGAGAACAATTAAAAAATGTGGTTTACATGCTAAAAATGGGTAATTTGGTATCATAATATCTGATATAAATTTATGCTAATAGATTTATAGTAATTAAGATACAGCATAAATGCATTTTGTAGGAAACATTGCTGGTTAGACCCAAACTTGAATCTGTTAAACTAAGCAATATAATGAAGTAAACTAAGCGACATAAGTTATAAATAATAAAAATAATAAATAATTTAAATAACTATCTTGGTTCTCACAAACGTAATAAAATTTTGATTTTAGATGTCAGATTTGAAACAACAGCACTCAAAAGGTAATTTTTATATTTGAAGTATGTTATAATTTTGCCTGAATCTCTTATGGCATGAATTAATTCCCCAAATATGAAAGTGTAGTCAGGCTATGCACCAAAATATGAAGAAAGGTTAAAGTGACAGCTTCACTCACATGACAAACACACAGCGTTATTTTGCCTTTTTATGCACATCTGATGTACGTCTGTTGACAGTTACACAGTTTTTATGCACAGTGGACTGCCAACATGGACAGTGAAAACAAAGCTGCGCATATTTTGCCAAGAAACACTCCTGCTGAAAGAGCCGTTTCCCTGGGCTGGATAATTACATTCCATGCAGACGATAACGGGGGAATGTCAGCTCTCCTCTGCAGCTCTTCTCTGCGCTTGCCTACATTGTTACTACATTATTTGCAGAATGAAAGCTATCGATTGCTGCAATTTCCCCAGACGTGGCCTTTGTCTGTCATATGTTTGACCTTCTACTCACCTGGCGATGATGGAAAACATGGCCGAGGTGTGCACGATGAACACAAATGCTTAGTTACTAAAACCTGAATGTGTTCACTTAAAATGCATTTAATTTATAAATATGAAATTACGACCAGGAGTCAAGATTGTATTTTATAATAACAGGGTAAAACTTACTAAATGTTAAATGTTGTAAATACACAAAACAACAAGTTTGGATTAGCTGAATGTCGCTTTCTGATCATGAATCCTTGTTTCATGTTAAGTTTTTTAGTGCTAATATTGTTTTTTTGTCTTCTGTTGTCTTCATTTCCTATTGCGTGTTCAGGTCACCTGAGTCTGTGACTTAAAGTGAATTATTAGCTCCTATAAAAGCAATGCGCAGGTTTTTTTGTGTTCATAAAGTGCTTCTATTTTTGTGACCAAATACTAAATACAGCCACACAACTAGAAATCAAACAGTCCTCAGGGATGGTTAAAAATAGCTGCTTCATACCGCAGAACACATGTAGCTGACTGATTTGCATGAAGGGAGGTTTGGTACTGTATTCCCAATCAAAGCATGCAAATTCCAGCTGTTCTCAGCTCAAAAAGTAACCGCTGCCTTTGGAAGCTCAAGTTTTGGAAACAGTAGTGACAGACCTACAATGGAATACCTCTTCATTGATTAAAAAAACCCTTTGTTAAAATCAAATGCAAACTATTTTGCCGTTCCTGAATGGGGCCAGTATAGTTGCTGGAGAGCTTTTGAAACCCTCAATTTGTTCCTCTCTGACAGTCAGCACGGCACCAAAATATGACTACTGAATATGAACGGTTCAACCAACTCAAATCCTTCATTTTTTATCAATGTGAAAACCGAAAAAGTATTTTTATTGTCTGTCCCAGGCTACCAGGAAGAAGTTTTAAGGTTTTCTCAAAAATTCTAAATGTCAGTTAGCCTCTCAACATTGTCCTGCTTGCCGGTAACCCATCACAGGTTGAAAATATAGTTACGGTTTGATCTCATGCCGGCCACTGTCAGGACCGTAGATGGGTCTTGCTTATATAAACTTTACGAGACTTCTGCCACGTGCAACACAGATATCGCTTGTAACCAACTATCGGCACGGTTAGTTGTTTTACGGAGGAAAGTGTCAGTATCAGATTGGTATTGGCAGATACTCAAGGTTGCAATTTCAGTATCGGTAGAAATTTTTTTTCTGCAGCTCAGCAGACAACAATCACAGTTTACTGTCATTTCATAAAATGTTGCTCTCACAGGTAAAATCTGACACCTGACAGGTATACAATCTGATATATCAGTTTCATCCCAGCTTCACACTCTAACACACAGAGACAGAAACATTAAGTATCCACGTGGTAGATGAAATAAAGCCTTTCTCACACATTTAGCCTGATTCTTCTGAGCATTTTCTTTTCTTTCTTTTCTTTTTTTTGAACACTCAGCTGCAGCTGAGTGTCCAACTTCTTTTGGAGAGGAAGCAAAGGAGGTCGCCGAGACCTCTTACTTCCTTAACCCCTTCCTTTATCACTGCATGCCCAGACCCCCCACCAATGCACCGGTGCAGATGAGTGTGTGGCAAGATTGGACCCACTGTGACTGATATATAGCTTCATTCAGATGGACTGTCATTCTGTCAGCTCCATGTCAGATGAATGGGGTCTGGGCCTATTAGCAGCTGTGGCCACAAAATTACTGACTGCTGTGTCCTTCACTTTACAGACAATATTGTGGCAGGGGGCTTGTAGGTCTGATAGCGTTGGGCGGGGTCTCAATCTGAAAACGCACACATAAACCATCCCCCTGTGCAGAGTAGAAAAGGGAAAGGTGGGGGTATTGGGGGAGAGGTGAGAAGGCTGAAGAGGTCTTAGGCATTGCTGGTAAACACACAACACGGGCCAATATGACAGAAGAGCGCACACACGAATAACATGTTTGTTATTAATGGCCTCATTTCTCCCTTAATTTTTGTCTTTTTTCTTTATTTTTCTCCACAAATCTATTGACGTTTGGAAATAGATGACAGTGACGTACACATAAATATTTATCATTTTTGCAGTCAGAAACAACCGTAATATCTGAATATGAAAACATATTCATCAGGATTTTCTGTGGTTACCTTTGTCTTTCATTTTGTTCATCTGGTTCCATAACTGCCTTTCTTCCCGTGTGTGTGTGTGTGTGTGTGTGTGTGTGTGTGTGTGTTTCCTGAAGGTGGGAGATCAAATGAAGCTGCTCCATAACTGCTGGTCTGAACTGCTGGTCCTGGATCACATTTTCAGACAAGTGCAACACGGAAAGGAAGACAGTATCCTGCTGGTGACCGGCCAGGAGGTAACAGCTCCCTACACAACTTCCCATCAGCACAACACCCAGACTGCTTCATCCAGGAGTTATGATTTTTTTTCAGAGCTGCATCTTCAATGTCAAATCATATATACAATGTGTTCAGTTAAAAAGACTTGTCATTAGACCAAATCTATAACATATTTGAGTATTTTCTTTGTATTTTTTTTTTATATTTAGCTGGCTACTGATGGTTCATATTTGAACTCCAAAACTCAGTCTCCATTTGGTTATTTCCACGCTCTAGAGCATATATGTCTCATTCACAATAGTTCATCTCCCAACAGTTGAAAGGGGATGAAGTTTTTTCACTTCTAGACAATTTTGTTTTCTGCTTTCAAATCATGTCCTATACATTTTGTATGAGGTGTTCCAAACAGGTAAATGTGGTGGATGGTAACCATTTGTGATTGGAAAGTAAAATAATTTTAACATAACATTATGGAAGGAAATATAATGTCACATCTGTGTTCTCCAAAGTGATTTAAGAACCCTTTTGGATTAGAATTTAATAGGCCTTCGATTAACCTCGTAACATCCACCAGTTCACCGGTGACCCATCTGAGATTGGGAGTGGGTTTTGTTTTAGCCACACACTAAATGGGGAAATCCTCAAAAACTAGAGCATTTTTCCATTTCAGATTGTTTTTCTCTTTTCAAAAGAATGTTTCAAAACGGGGAAAAATTGTATCAAAAGGGATGCACGGTAACCAAATGTTAACCCTAAATGGCTCAGCAGTAACGTGGTGGATATTTACTTTGTGCTAACGTCTCATGAATATAAGGGGCAGAGAAAATAAGCAGTAGCCTGTGTTGCAGGTGGAGTTGTCATCCATCCTGTCCCAAGCTGAGGGGACACTGTCCAGTCTGGTTCAAAGAGGTCAGGAGCTGGCAGCGAGGCTGCAGGTGCTGCAGGTCGACCGCAGAGAGATCGCCTGTCTGAAATTCCTCCTCCTTTTCAACCCAAGTGAGTCAGCTTGTTTCTGCATCATTGCTACAGTACGATGAGGGGATTCATAAAAAAAGGCTAATAACTACCATCCCGCAACATTATCATTGCTCCAATCTGACTTACTATGATGTTTTCCACAAACTGCTAATCGGTTTGTCACGCTTAAGCAGCTGAAGGAGGAGACACGAAACGAATGCTCCTGATAGAAAATTTCTTCTTCTAAACATTAATATTTTAAGTACAGTAAGAGTGAATCTTTTGACCTTTTTGCAAATAAAACTGTTTTGAAAAGCGTGAACTTATGTGTGTGGTCTGTAAATCATGTATTTTTCAAAGGATAGCAGATGCAAAAATCAATCAACTTCATGGAGCTGCATGGCCATACTGATGCTGTCTTTTCTCAGATTTTGAATAGCAACACTGACATCCTAATGAAAAAAAATATCACAATTGCAGATAATCTGCAGTACCCTTTTTATCTATGAGGTTACAAGTGTTTTCCAAACTGGCCTTTTTCCCTCCAATAAATTCACTTAATTAAATTTCTAGGCTTGACAAAAGCTGTTATTAACAAAGACATCCTCCTCCATTGTCCACTAATGGTATTCAAAAGAAGCGTAATGGATGGGTCTATCATTTGATAGCAGGACTGGCATTCATGTAGCGGCTTGTGCAGATGGAGAGAGCATAAATGTGGCTCGCACAGATTCCCTGAAGTGTTTGCTGTTTAGCACTGGCAATGCAGGGAACAAAGAGCTTTTTGAATGAGGAGAGCACTTGTCATAGGCAGAAAATATTTGCTGCCTTTGCCAGTGGCTCCTTCGCTTGCGCTGTTGCTTTCCCTCATCTTCAGAGTCAGGTTTGTCAGGGGTAATTTAATTGCCCTTAAGCAGTTTGAAAAGATGATTCAGAACATTGATTCAAAACATTTAATTACTGTGTGAATGGATTCTCAATGATGGGCTCAGCTGATGTTGAATGCCAGTCCACCAGAGGGCTAGGCTATTGTCTCAAATGTACCACGCACACATAAAAACACACACGTTGCCACCCACACACAATCCCCTTACTAAATGCATAAAGCATAGGCACATCATACACATAAAGCCCAGTACATAGTATCTGTCCCTTAAATGAATGGGTTATGAACTCATTTAAATTGATTTTGAAATAAAGCTCTAATCTTCAAGTCCTCCTGCACCTTTTGCTCTTCACTGGCATGTAGCCAAAGCCTTGTCAGCTGAGATTGGTTAGTGGGTTTGCACTCTGACCATGGAGGTTATTTTCTTGGCTAATTCTGGTTGGTGATTAATGGTCTTTAAAAAAAAAAAAGTACCATTTACAACTAAATTTGGTTAAAAAGTGAACGGTAATGACATCGTTTCAGAATATTGGAAAACAAATTAAAAAATGTATACGGTTTGGTTGTAGGAGCAGTGTTAGTAGATATCAGACCCAGTCGCCTTTCTTGTGTTCTTCACTGACATTTTATTTGGTTGATGACAACTATTAAATTACAATGAAAACCCATTTTCTTTTCTTTCTGGAGCCACTCTCCCATTTTGGGGGTCAGACCCTCTAGTGTTCCAATTGCCACGGGGACCACTGTTACTTTCACCTTCCACGTCCTCCCTTCTCTGAGCCCGTGCTATTATCGAGCTTCACATGTTCCTCCTTCTTGATGTCGCCATCACTAGGTGTTGCAACGTCTGTCCCTACAACTTTCGTCCTTTGTTGGTCCACCACTACTATGGTTGGCTGGTTAGCCATCACAGTTTTGTCTGTATCTGTAAGTCCCACAGGATCTCAACCACCTGTGAGGGTGTATCCCATTTTGACCTCGGGGCTTCCAGGTTGTCCTCAGCACAGATGTTTCTGTATACTATGTCAGCCACTTGGTTGTGGTGGCCCTGCCCGCTAGCATCTTGCACCCTGCTGTCCTGGGCTGGATCCTCTCTGGAGCATCTCTGCACAGCCTGCACCTGGGGCCTTGCCTGGTGTGGTAGACCCCAGCCTCTATCAATCTTGTGTTTAGAGCTTGTTCCTGTACTGCCATGATTAGTGTCTCTGTGGCAGTCATTGGTAGGATTTTTCTATCAGCCGCTTCTTTTATCTGCCGGTGGGACATGCCTTGCAGAGACCTGTCCTTCCTCGATGGTTTCTCCGGTCTTTTGTTTCTGCTGCCTGAGGAACTCCCTAAGAACATGATCCTTTGTGGCCAACTTCCTGAGGTTCTCATGAATCTCTGTTTCATCCGGGATAGGGGTTCTGACACTCACTAGTCCTCAGCTACCTTTTCTCCACTTTCTCAGGGTGTTGAATTTGGGGTACCCTCCATGAATAGTAAGGAGCCTACACACTCATATGGTAAATGGACTAGTTCTTATATAGCGCTTTTCTACTCTGACTGAGCACTCAAAGCATGTTTACATTTACCCCATTCCCACAAGCACTTCCATATGTAACTAAGCTAAGTGCTTTAATTAGCAACTTGGGGTTAAGTATCTTGCCAAAGGATACATTGGTGCACAACCTGGAGTAGCCAGGAATCGAACCACGGAACTTCCGATCAGTGGGTGACCTGCTGATTCTGACCTGCCCAGAATCAGGTTGTTTACAAGTTATTTAGCACCAGGTTCTCCACAAACATGAGTGCGCGATTAAAGAGGGGCAGCCGTCCTCCGGCCGTCCCCCAAGCCCAGTCACGAGCGGCTCTCCTTCACAGGGCCCCGCGGGGGGGCCCAGCTATCCGAGACCAACCGAAGAGCCACAGCGCCACGGTATCACTGCGTCTAGGCAGGATTCTGACTCAGAGGCGTTCAGTCATAGTCCCGCAGATGGTAGCTTCGCACCATTGGCTCCTCAGCCAAGCACACACACCAAATGTCTGAACCTGCGGTTCCTCTCGTACTGAGCAGGATTACTATTGCAACAACACATCATCAGTAGGGTAAAACTAACCTGTCTCACGACGGTCTCACACACACACACACACACACACACACATATGTATATATATATATATATCATGGGGTTCTGTGTCATCATGTGCTGCATGTTGAACTTGTACGAGCCTGTGACCAGTCAGTCTTATTGCTTCAGTTTTGGCCTCTTTTATGTCTTATCTCCCCCACCCCACCCACATATCCCCCAACCAATTGCAGTGGATGACTGCCACTCCCTGAGCCTGGTTCCTTTAGAGATCACTTCCTTTTGAAGGGGAGTTTCTCCTTCTCACCGCTGCCAAATATTTGGTGATAGCGAAAGTCTGATCATTGCAGTTCTCACTTCAGGCTCCTTACAGTCAAAACAGTGTCTTGAAACAACTCTTGGGCTGAACTGATGCTATATAAATAAAAGTAAATTATACTGCCTTGGTTAGTGCAGGGGTTAGCAGCGATATCACTCATATCAGGAAAGATCTGCATTAAAATCTGCTATTTTTTGAGGACTTTATGTGTTAAGTGTTCTTCCTTTTTCAGTTAAATTTCAGAGTAAAGGCACCTCTTTGTGACCTTCTGAAAAGACAGCTTTCCACCTCGCACTTTCGAACCAAATCTCATGTTTACATGTCTATTAAAACTTTTTCTTTTTAACATATTTTGCTGGGTGGGAATAGACTACAAACAGGAACCACAAAACTTCCAGAACCAAAAGTCACATCCACTGCCTACAGATTTTGTGCATTTATATTCTGATGTCTGTGATGTAATGAGCTGTCATCGGCTCAGTTCATGTTACTGTTAATGTAGCATTCAGCTACATTAACATAGACTCTCTAACTAGGGCTGAAATGAAACAGGCAACACGAGCCTTCAGCTTGATCAAACAGCTAATAATGTTAAATAATTCCTCTGTGTTCCTGACAACCTAGTCCCAGCCTTCAAGTTAACAAGATTGGTTTCTTTATGTCTGCTCGATATGAAACTCTGGCTGTCTGAGTCTATGTTTTTGATACTATTGGCACAAACTGCAGTTTCAAGGTGAAAATGTGCAGCTGTGGTGTAGATTAAAAAAACACTATATGTACATATAAACCCAAGGCTGGCTTATATAACACAACAATGGTTAGATACTGAATGAAATGCTCTCATTTAATACAGAACACTGGCGGCTTTGATCAGTTTAAGTGTAAATATTTCCTCTTTAAAAAGCTAACTCATTTTCACCTTGCTGTGAAAAATTATGCGATCTTAAATCCAACTCCTCATACAAACAACTTTCAGTAATATAACTTTACTGGGAAAATGCGCTTTAAATTTCAAGAACAAAAGCAAAAAGTTCATTCTTGGGAAGATTGTTTCACTTCAAATGGCCAAATGGTGTGTGGTCCGAGGCTTCAACTCTGACCACACACCAGATCCCTGGTTGGCTCGAGGGTTGGGCTGTTTTTTAGTCATACGCACAGACATTCCTAAATTAGAGGTGTAACCCAGCTCCCCAGCAGGTCATCAGCACGTGGTTAATTTTAAGAGGTTAACTTTTCTTTGTCTTTAGGTGAGTGATTAGATTTCATTAGATGTGCACTGTCTTACAAACGGTATTTACCAGGAAGTCCCGCCTTTCTGTTTTGTTTTTAATCCCAAACTTTTATGATTAATGTGTACATTTTGAAAAAAACACACAAGCTCTTTTTTTGGTGGAAAATAAAATAATGGTTAAAAGCAAGTTGCTTCTAATTTCTGAAAATGTGCTTTAATGTGGCTTAAACAAAACCCAATTCAAACCACATCAACCTTGCTCCTAACCGTAGATGGTTTACTGCTGATCTGCTGAATGTTAAGAAATTAATGACTTCCTCTTCCACTTGTCAGCTGGTTTGTATTTACTCGCCCTCCATCATAACCAGTTTTCCTCTTCTTTTACATGTAGATGTAAAATTGCTGGAGAACCAGGTGTTTGTGGAGGGCGTCCAGGAGCAGGTGAATGCTGCTCTGCTGGAATACACCCTGTCCGCCTATCCCCAGTTCCAAGAGAAGTTCAGCCAGCTGTTGGTACGGTTGCCAGAGCTGCGCTCCCTCAGCACGCAGGCCGAGGACTACCTGTGCTACATGCACGTGAGCGGAGAGGTGCCCTGCAACAACCTGCTGATTGAGATGCTGCACGCTAAGAGAGCATGTGTGTAAAGAGCACAAGCAGGATGCTCCACCATCATTTATGATTGTCTAGGTGAGAGTATGTGTGTGGAAGGAAATGAGTGAGTGATGAAAATGTGGAATGAGGTTCCCTCTGGGTCACCTTTGTGAGGGTTTTTTGTTTGGCGTTGGATGATAAAAAAAAAATGTTTAAAGTTTGGAATTATAAAGCTACATCTGTACTCAAAGGTAATTTTGAGGTTTTGAATATTAATGCATTCATGTCCTGCAGAGCTACATTCATGTGACCTTTATAAACTGGATTTTCTACCTTGTTTTCAAACATCTAAAGTTAGACCTGCCTATAGAGTTGCATTCTATCTATTCTGAGCAAATATAATCCCAGACAAGATTTTTTTTACATTCCACAGAGCTGCCCAGCACACATTTACTCTCCAGAGAAATGCCATTCATTCAGACTTTGACAGGGCCTTTATAATGATATTTGCTGTCACATCACTGGGTGGGGGCTATTTGCTGGATGAAAAAATGTACATGTTTTACAACACATATTTTCTTTCTTTTTTATTTTAGTATTAAAATTAGACATTTTTGATCCCACACTGAACCTAGATCATTTTTTTCTTAATATTATTTTTATGAAATGGTGTCATCGCACTAGACTAGCACTGCTAGAGAAACAGACATGAGTTTAGTTTGAATCGATGTAGATGTTAATATATTAATATAGCAAAGCCAGATGTGAGACAAACACATTCAGTTGTTTATCAAGCACCACGAAAGCAGAATATGAGTGGGACAGAGAGGCAGAGACGAAAGAGACAAACAAAGCAGGAGGTAAAAGAGAGCGATCGTACACAGTCATGATTTATGGGTGGGAAAAAATAATAATAAGGAAGCCAGTGCAGAGAGGAGCAGACAGAGGAGGCACAATAGACACATCAGTGTGCAGTTGGTAATACCAATGACAGCAAACATGTGAGAAGCAGGAGGCATCAGTAATGGTTGTCCCTCAGCTTTCTCCGAGTCCATAATGATGAAGTAAAAGGTGCATCTGGTCGCATTTGGTTTCCTGGTAAAATTTCATGAGAGTCAGTGGCTTGAGGGAACAACGGCCTCTCAGAGACAAAGGTGCACATTCACATTTGTGTCACTTTTCAACACACTGCGGTAGATGTGATCAAGGAGCGATGCATCTGAACGTGTGACGGCTGACGGCTTCTCACATGGATTTTTAGTAGACATGATCAAAATGATACGAGTTTGTCTCAATAAGAGCCAAAGGTCCTTTGTCAGGAAATCACATAAGGGGGTGAAAACCAACATATGCTCTGGGATTCTTAATTCAGATATAAATCTTTACAAACATCATTTAAATATTTCCAGTTTTCCTGAAAAAAAAAAATTGATTTTGCCAAACACAAGGCAATTTGGGACTATTTCGAGCCATGATTCTTCCATGTGGTGCACGAGTGAGTATCTATGGTAGCAGGACAGGGTACTATTATGTGATATATTAAGAAGATTGTTTGTCTCCTAACTTTGCTTGGGTTGTTAAAACTTTTCTGTCCTGTGTTATGCTTAAAGGGCACCGTATTCTGCTCACTTCCAGCTCCATATTTTTATTCTTGGACTAGGAAGCTGCTTTGAATGTTTCGCAGTTACAAATAATCCTTGTTACATTAAGCTGGGCCTTGTTGAAGCCTCTCAGTTCATCATCTGTCTGAAACAAGCTGTTTCTTTCCCCCTTCATTTAAACCAGCTTTCTTTTTAATGGCTGCCCCTCACAAACAAAAGTCTTGAACAGCAGGTGGGTGTTCATAGTCAGGTGACCGTGCTCGGGATAAACAAATTCAACTTGAAAATTTTAGGTGTTTTACTGACACGACAGCTTCTATAAACAAAGCATCAAAATACAATTTAGTCAAGTATAAAAAAAAAAAAGCAAACAAACCCAAAAACAATTACACAAAACTGATACATGTATTAGTTAATTTGGTTACCTCATTTCAGTTTAACTGAATATGGTTAACACAAATTTATAGATCATATGCATGCGTGTGCTTGTGTGTGTGTGAGACATCCCTTATGACATCATACAGAGCCAAGAGAAGAAACACTGTTAGAAACACTGTGTGGCCTCAACTCATTATTGGAATGTTTGGTCACGTTTAATACGAACATCCACCATCGTAACAGCATACTAGACAAAATATGAAAATAATGAAAAGCATTGTAGATCCCTTTCACGTGAGTGACATAGTGCCAGAATCCGACGACTTTACAAATACATTTATTTGTTTTTTTGTTTGTTTTTAAAAAAAAATATGTATATAAAAAAAATCAGGTGGTATTCTCATTCTATCAAAATTTGACCTCTAATTTTCAGGATAAATGGTTTATTTGTTCATTTAGCTTGAAGCATCTTTCTACTTGGAAGAAGGAGTTATTTGTCTTTGTTTTGCATTGACTACTCAGTGACTCGTGATGCATTCATTCTGCTGACATCATCTCTGTGTGACGCACAGGCTGCAGTGGGGTTCAACCAAAGCAGCAAACCTACAGCAAAAGCTTACTGACAACAACCTGTACAGCTGACCTGATCTTCACGTATATTGCTTAGTGGGTATTTGCCTTTTTCATAGATAGAGCTAGGCAGCTAAACAAGCCATGAAGAAATTTGATCGGACTGGCAGAATAGCACTCAATGAACACAACATCAGACTTTTTTGAATCCCTTTGTGAACGAGCGATGGGTGCAGAGACTCAGAGGTGTGGAGCCACCATAGGTCACTGAAACTCTGTACTGCAAAGAATAATGATGGCACACTTTAAACTGAAATAAGACAGCTGGTGGACAGTCTGGCATCCACTGAGTCCAGAAACCTTAAATCTGGGTAAAAAAACAACAACAACAACAAAAAAAACACTGTTCTGTGTATTTGTAGCAACATTTGTGGCACTTCCTTTGTTGAACAGTAACACTCGTGTGTTCTGTCCTACACTGTTCTCTCACACAGTCTGACCGTCATCGTCACTGTGGCCGAGCAAAAACAAAGACACAGTCCACGCTGTGTTTGTAACGTTGTGCAGATGATTTCTTGTTGGTCCACTGACGTAGCAGTGTATCACGGTATTGTAGACAATCACTCCACCAGCCTTAACTTAATGTCTGTCAACACACACACACGCGCACACACACGCACACACACACTTTAGTTTTCCAGTCGAGACAGCTATGTGTTATCACTGTATAGTATATTTATGTTGTGAAGTGAATATCTACTGCAAGATAAAGTTACATTTCAGCACAGAAAAAGTTCTCTGCTTTATGTTGAGGTCAAATTGCTACTATTGTGGAACTGATTCTCTTGCTATTGCTTTCTTTGTTTTTGCTCTTGGTTCACTCTTTTTTTTTTTTTTTTCCTGTGAGTTTGGGGTCTTTC
>VUQK01029451.1:20022-34051 GCA_015106715.1 Bujurquina vittata | reverse complement strand
CTGGTCACTTATGTGTGTGTGTGTATGTGTGTGTGTGTGTGTGTGTGTGTGTGTGTGTGTGTGTGTGTGTGCAGATTTGCAAGTTTGTGTATACGTGTCTCAGCTGCCTGTTGTCTTTTGGACAGTAACATTAAATGAGAGTAAATATTCAATCATTCTGGGACTTAGAGGGAGAGAGAGATGATGCTGTGGACAGAAGGGGGTGGGGGTGGGTGGTGCAAAGGAGTTGGGGGGGGGGTTACAAACGTATCCTCGTTTGCCCTTCACTGGGGGCTCTGTCAAGGAAAAGGAAGACAGACAGCCGTTTAAGGTTTCAGTCCGATGGGGATTTTTTTTCTCACACACTTCTTACTTTTAACAGCTGGCACAAAAAGCAACTAGTCACTGCACTCCAAAGAACGGCTCATAAGGCCACAACACACACACAAAAAAATATACGCACACGCTACACAAGAGCATAACGAAGCTGAATGCAACACTTCCAACGCAGTCAATAGTGAAGTCAAGGCCCCAGTAGTTAAATGGTGGCATAGTCGACAGTTATTACTTCTCCCTCTCTATGATTACTGTATCAACCACTGAACGAAAGCACTTTCTTTGGCTCTGCTACTGATATCACTCTTGGAAAATGTGGATGGAGTCATAGAGCTCAGACGCAGACACATATCCACACGCACTGTACACGTGCACACAAAGACGGGCGAAGGCACATGTGCAAACTATTCAGCGACAGCGTCAAGTTTTCAGTCTAAAATGCGCAACTTGTGATTTCATATAGATCTGAGCACGTGCTAGCTGGAAAACTGTGTTTTAGTCTGGATGTGTGAAAAATGAGACCTTCTGGATGCAGACGCTCCCGCTTGCTGCCTGATTTGGTCTTATCAGACAGTAGGTGTTCTTCCCTGATTCATTGTACTCTATTGTATCTCAGCAAAAAAACGTCAACCTTGAATACTTGTGGTTAATTAAATATGGCGAAAGAATTGCAGGTGTTCCTGGTCTTGTTGTCTATAGTAGCAGCTGTTGAGCGGCTAAATTCTGCATTTTTGTCATGCTGTTACCATCGCTGTTCTATTGTGTGCCTACAGGGATGCTCATGTATGAATTTTCAGGCCTATTTATGCCTATTCTCTAAGAAAAAACCAAAAACACACACATTAGTGTGGGTGCAGTGTGAAGGTCCGACTCAGTCTTTCCCCTCTCTCTTTTTCTTTCTTTCTCGCCCTCTTGCTAATGTTGGCGTCCTGTCAGCACTCACTCTGTTTCCATCATCTTTTCCTCAGATATTTGATGTGGGCTTGCTACACACACACACACACAAACACACACACACACAAACCAATGAAGTGCTGATGTGCCAACAGGCGTGGTCAGGACGCTGTGGTAATGTAACAGCCCATTCACTTTATTATGCATTAGCACCAGGGCTGCTTTTTCATTACATCCTAATGACATTTTGTAGGGTCCACTAATCAGCCTCGCGGGATCCCTGCTGAATCCCCAAAGATATTACACATGCTCATGCACACATACACACACTGCACTTTCATGCACATGTATTTATATTGCTGCACCCACAGGCATATACTTAAAGATTTGCCACTAGAATCCATACTTTATGCGCACATCGGGGCAGGGGATTGACGTATTTACAGTGTGCATGCATTGTAAAACATATATTTGGTTAGTTAGATGTGTGCAGGAATTTTGATCCACTCAGGGGAGGAGGGATGTAAGAGGCTGTCATTATTCAGGCCCTGCCAGCACCATTTTAACCAAGCTGCTCCTTTACAGCTCCTCTACAGGGTAAATGTGATGCCAAAAAGACTATAGAAATTCTAAACTTACTTTGAGTTAAAGCTTGAGAGTGGACTTTACTTCAGTAGGCAGGCGTTAACATGTAAACATGTAAAGAGAGAAAGACACACTGAAGTATTGGCTATTGTCATTATAGCAAAAATACAAGCATACACATGAACTTATCAACAGGGTGATGATAAAGGAAAGTCTAAAAAACACTCGTTCATAAGAAGAACAGGCAAGCTAACGAGTTTTCAATATGCATGCTGGACAAAGTTAGAATAAAAGGCCTTTTTTTACATTTTGGCACCAACATCTAAAAAAAAAAATTGACACAGAGGAAGGGGGCACACAGACCTGTCTCAAAAAGGTTATTACTAACCTAATTCAGGTTTAACAAAAATAAGCCCCAAGTTGTGTTTGCTCTCTGCACATTTATTAAATACCTCCAGCTTCTTGGGGTTACTTAAAGCAGCATGATCCATATGAGCATCACCTAAATGAGAGAGTTGGATGCATTTATGCATTTGGCACATCAGCCATGACTTTATGTGCAACTGCAATTCCAGTAAAGAAGGTGGGAGGGTGTGTAAAACGTAAATAAAAACCAAAACAGAACATGGAAAACACGTTGAATGTTTAGACAGAGAAAATATAGCATTATTGAACTTGATAGCAACACATCTGAAAAAAGTTGTGACAGGGCCATGTGGTGGCATCCTCGCTACTTTTAACAAGTCTGTAAACATCTGGGAACTTTGGAGAGCAGCTGTTGGAATGTTAGGAGAGGAATGTTGTCCCATTCGTGTATGATAGAGGATTCTAGCTGCTCCACAGTCTTGGCTCTTCTTTGTCATCATTTTCATTTTATCAATTGGTGAAAGGGCTAGGCTGCAGGGAGGCCACTTCAGCACGCAGATTCCTCTATTACGAAGTCATGCTGTTGTAATAGCTGCAGTACACAGTTTAGCATCGCCTTGCTGAAACATCTGAAAAAGACATCGTCTGGGTGGGACCATATGTTGCTCTAAAACCTCTATATACCTTTCGGTATTGATGGTGTCTTTCCAGATATGCAAGCTGCCAATTCCATAGACACTAATGCACCCCCATACTATCAGGGATTCAGACATTTGAACTGAGCGCCAATAGCATGCCAGATGGTCCCTCTGTAGTCTGCAGTGTGGCGTACACAGTATCCCTGTTTTCTAAAAATATTTTAACATTTTGATTTGTCTGACTAGGTTTCCACTTTGCCTCGGCCCATTTTTAATGAGCTTCCAATACGTTATGGGATCACCGCCTTCTTCTTTGCATGATGGAGCTTTAACCTGTGGACGGCCACAGCAAACGGTGTTCACAGACAGACAGGCCTGTTTTTAATGCAGTGTCGCCCGAGGGCCTGACGATCATGAGCATCCGATACTGATTTTAGGCTCTGTCCCTTGCGCACAGACTTTCCTCCAGGTCCTCTGAATGTTTTGATGATATTATGCACTGTAGACGATAAGGTATTCAAAGTTTTCACATCATTCTGAAAATGTTCAATTAGTAGGTCTAGTTTTTTGCAGACTGATGAACCTCTGCCCAACATTTCCTCTGAGGATCTCCACCTCTCCAAGATGCTCTTTTTATACCCAATCATGTTACTGAGCTGTTGCCAATTAACTTCATTAGTTACAAAATGTTCCTCAAGCTGTTTCTTTTTACTGCCACCTACTTTCCCAGCCTTTTGTAGCTCTCATCCCAACTTCTTTGAGATGTGTTGCTGCCATCAAATTCAGAATGAGGTAATTTTTTTTTCTTTAAACCTTTGATATGTTTTCTATTTTCTACTGTGAATAAAATATGGGCTTATGAGATTTGTGAATCATTGTATTTTGTTTTTATTTACATTTTACACAGTATCACCACATTTTTGGAACGGGGTGGTTAATTATTCCCAGCAGTGAGTATATCAGACGCACAGCTGAGGCTGAGCAGTTTGGAGAAAACATTTTGGACACGTGGAGAGACGACAGAGTGAACATACTGGACAAAGGATGCAGTGAAGGAGGACATGCAGAGGGCTGGTGTGCCAGAGGAGGATGTTGGGGATAGGGTGAGATGAAGGCAGATGATCTGCTGTGGCGACCCCTAAAGGGAGCAGCTGAAAGAAGAAGAAGAAGAAGATCTGTGAATTATTCCCGACACACTGCAGGAGACAGGCTTGATCGGTATCGGTAAACCGCACTCTCACAGCCACACTAAACCGCCGACAGGTGAGCTGTCGCACACAAAGCCAGTTATACAGTTAAAGAAGCGGCCTTGTTAGTAAAAGTTTGATTCCTAGAGTGAAATCAGTTTTATTTTATTTTATTTTATTTTATTTTGTTTTTCAGCTTTAATTCATTATGTATTGTGTAGGCCTGTGCATATAACATATGTTATTGTGCCCTTTGATCAGATGTTTAAAATCCAATTTCTCATCAGCATGTCACGCAGTTTATTCTGATAATAAAGGTCAACAAATGAAAGATTTTGATGATGATTGTTTTGTGTTTTAATGGTTTTCTAGCATTTAAAAAATGTGGATAGCATCTTGGGAACGCATCGGGCACATCTCAGATTGGCCTTCGCTCATTTTCAAACCTAGCACCGATGCGCCGTATAAACAGAGATGAACACCATAAACAGAGACAAACACTCCAGGTTTTACCCACAGGAAAAACACATGCACTAACACCCACTCCAGCAGTTTACTTTGATGCTGCTCTACACCACAGGATTAATATCTTCACACAAGAGTGGGAGTTGAAAAGAAATGAAAAACACATGCACCCCTACTGCGCATACAAAGGTGCAGGGCATCTGCTTATATGCAAACATCCACACAAACACAACCCTCCACACACACAAACACACACAAGAAAGGAAAGTGTGGCGAGATTAGCTGGCTGAGTGCAGGAGTGTTGCTTCCACTGAGTACCTGGTGATTAGGTTTAGCGTTTCAACCTTGGGGCATCGGAAGGCAGGGAACACAGGAGTGCACGTTTGTGTGTGTGTTTATGTCTGTGTGTGTGCCTGAGGCCCGACGCATTATTGTATCAGGGCCGGGTGTGTTGTTTCAACCCTGAAGTGTTTCGGTGCACAGCGATCTGCTGACCCCTGCGTGAATCCTCCTAAAATTGTTTTCACAGCCGCAGCGTTGACACGCCTTTTAATAATCACCTCAAGAAAATGCATCACTTTGAGGGCAATTTCGCCAACAGGAGAGGATCACGGACATTCTTTTATTGCACTTTTATTTCTCTTCTGCCCTCTTTGTTGTTGTCATTAATTTTGTCACTGTTAGTATTGCCTGAGCCAGCTGACAGCAGTATTAGCACTCTGTAGTGTATTGCCTTTAGTGCCTGTTATTTATTTTAAACATTAACTTAACTGCCAATTACCTCTATCATCTCTTAACTTTATTACCTATTCCCAGCAATGGAATGGTAAATAAAAAGAGAGATAATGAACAGCTTGGAATCATGAGGATTTTAAAAAATAACACAGTTTTGACTAATAATCCCCACCCTCCACCCCCCATGAAGCTTCAGCGCTTTGAAGATTTTTACAATATTGCAGATCACAGTAAATCCATCAAAATATATTGTATTTCAGCCAAAATATGGCGTTACATTTTTCTGCAACTGTAATAGCAGATTAACTAGGCTTTTGCTGGGTTTTGCAGTCCTGAATTCCTTTATTGTTGAATTTTTATTTTATTTTATTTTTTTTAAAAAAGGAAATGTTCTCTGAAAAACATAAATCAAAGCTCTAAATTCAGTTGTGTTTCAGCAGAGCAAAAAACATAAAACCCAGCAGTCTGCCCAAAGTCAATACAAAACCTTCCTCTATCTCTCCAGGATGTTTTTTCCCTTTCTTTTTAACTCACACAGTGCTATGGACCTAATTTAATATTAGCTCTGCTCAATGGAGGTAGCTGACCTTTATGTCAGAGTACTTTTAAGTCTACTATGGCCTGTACAACTAATGGTGTATGTACAGTCTAAGCAAGCTGGCACAAAGAGCTTCATTGGAGACTTAATGGTGGTTATTTAAACAACCCCCCCCCCCCTTCACCATCTCTTCTTAATTCTTTTTGTCTTTTTTTTATTGGTAATAGCTTTTCAAAGGGAAGAATCCACTGGAGAAGAAGACGGAGGTCGGAACCAGATGTACAGTCTGAGAATGTGTGTGTTTGTGTATGAGCCCCCGCGGCTCAAAGAGGATAAGACAATGGTGTTTTTGCTTCTGGCAGGAGCCTCTGCTGACACACACCAACACACACACGCTTACACGCAGGGAAACACACACTCCAGCTGGGACGGTACCCAGTGACAGGCACTAGGACTCACAGACGCCCAGGTGGTGCAGGAAACCCTGGAGCTATGCCCAGACTGGCATAGGAGAGCCTGCCTACACACTTAAAATAAATGGTCACACATATACACGCGCGCACATATAGCGAAGCATACAGTTGCAGAGGCTCGCTCGCGCGCACCTATGAAGCTCATGTTCCTGCAGGCTGACACACACACACACACAAAAGCACACCCATGCTCACTCCCCACCTTCTCGCAATTAACACTGCTCCTATAGCTCGAGGCACAGAGGAAATGAGGTTTTGGTTTTGCAACTGTGTGTGTGTGAGAGAGAGAGCAAGAGAGAGTTGTAAGAGGTAGAAGGATTAAGGAGGAGGTGGGTGGAGGGTTATGGTTGGTGGAGGAAATATAATGTGTGGCATGGAACTATGTACTCAGGGCACGGTAATGACTGTGCACGACAGGCTCCGTGTGGCAGCGCACATCCGTGCCCGGATGTGCGAGTGCATACATGCACCCACATTAAGACGTTCCCACCCATTCCCCGTGTGGGTATCATGTTCAGAGGCTGCAGTTCATTCCTGTCTGTCTGATTTTGTTGTTGTGCAGTCATGGCTAATTACCTTGATAGTCTGTTGACAGCGCTGAGACAATTAAACAGCCAAATGGAAAACAGGAGGGGGAAACTTGTCTGAAATGTCCTCTCTCGGAGTTGAACTAAAGAGTGATTCATCTCCAACATGTGTTTATAATAGGAAATCGTTTACAGGCGAAAGGGATGGAGTTTGTTTAGCAAATTGTAGGATGCCTGCTCCGATGTTAGCATCAGAGGTAAAGCAATTACGGCTTTGTCTCGCTGTTAAGACATCTCGGTGTTTACATCTCAAGATGGCACAAGAACAAATCCTTGAACGTAATCATTAACTTGTGTGCTATCTGCTGCTATCCAGCACAGCACACGCTGCAAAGGTAACCAGATAAATAGAAAGAGGCTACAACGAGACGGATCACAAATTTATGTCCATCCATGTTTGTTTTCATGAGACTAACGTGCACCAGGAGCACAAACATTATGAGTGAGTATTTAGGAAATTTATTTTTTAGGCTTCATTCTACTGTGAAGTGTACAGTATTTTCATGTTTCACCTAATTATCCGCATAGCTCTATGGATGCAAAAATGTTCTGCTCACTGCTGCTGAATGGATTGCTCTGGATATTCCTCCTGAGGAGGGATCCCACTGTATTTACTCTGCCCTGAGCTTTCACCTCGTGCCAAAACCACATCAAAAGAGGCAATTATCTATTTGCAAGTTGTATCTGCACATTCACATCGCCCTAAAAAAATGATGTGTAACTTCTCTGGCTTAATTTCGCAGGTATTTTTGCTCCAAAAACCTGCAAAACTAATGCGTTCCAATCAGCTTCAGCTGTATGTTTTTGCACAGTGTCAGTCAGCAGATGCTACCATGCGCATAATGCCGCAATATCATTATGTATGCTGATGTCAGTAGCCACAAACTGTATACACAAGATGGACGTAGCCACTCGATATTATCCACTGGTTTGTGAAATCCCGTTCTGGCCGTCGGCATCTTGGATTTTTGGCCGTTATTCAGAGGAGAGGTTGAAGCTAGCAATTTTGATTGACAAGCTGTAGGGATGCGCTGCAAAAGCACAGATGTTTGCTGATGTAGCGACAGAAGTATAAACTCCTATTGCTTCACTCACCAAAACTGGAGCGCAGACTTCTTGGAAGGGCTGACCGTGGAAATAACCACCGCAATGATGGGATTTGATGGCCTAAAAATTGCTCCAAAAAGCAGTAACGCCACATAATTAGCTGAAGGCAGCTACTGTCCTCGCCAGCAACTGTCACTCGAAGCAGCCGTAACACTAATAATGAATTGTTTTTTTGTTTTTTGCTTTTAAGAATTTAAATAGATGAGTACCATCTTACAGTTGTCATGAAGGAATAAATTAGCTAAAGAGACCAAAATCCTTTTCACACCAGGCTGTGAATGTGCTGGAAAGTTGGGGATTTTTAAGCACAGGGGGGTCCATGTGGATTGACTTGCCTTTGGAGCCAGTGTCATGTGACTATTGGAGAGGGTGTCATTTGTGATATTTCAGTGTTTCAGCTACTCGTGGAGCCACAAGCAGAGCTATAGAAGCTTTGTTAACTGTAGAAGAAAATTTTTAAAAAGTCATTTTTTCCTATCTGCAGATTCTATTATAATCTTTATAAGCATGATATGGGCATTAAGAGGGCTGCTGTTACTTGGAGGTAGAGGGGTTTGGGCTGGAAAGATGTTTACAGTTGTATTATGGGATTTTTAACCATGTGTTTTTCTTTAAGATAGCATGCATTTGATACAAAGGAGACGGCATTAGAGGAGGTGGCGTGCAGCAAAGCTTGTGAGCAGAATGAAGAAAAATCCCCAACGTCAGCTGTAAATGGTACATGTGTCTGCTGAATCCACCCCTTCACCTTTGGGAGTGAAAGAATTGCAGGTGTGTACACAAAGGTTCTCGGAGCTGATGCTTGCTCGTGGAAAGCAATCTCTTTGCCGCTTTCTGCTCCCAGCATTAAACAACATCCAGATTGATTCTGCTCCAGTGTTTCAGAAGAATACAAATATTCTCAAAGAAGTCACTGCTTCAAAATGTATTTAAACCTCCGAGCGCCGCGATGTGCACTCAGACTTTGTGTCGAGAGCTCAATCATCCCCGTATCTCTCATTCAGTAAAAAAATAAAAAATCAGGAGCGGGACCGGCAGCAGGGCGCAGTTGGCATCAGAGCTGTCGCTGTAGACTGATTCCAGATTGGGTCTTCGGGGGTTGCGGGGTATTGTGGGTTGATGAGTGGTGGTGGTGGAGGTGGTGAGAATACAGTTGGCAGGGTTGTTCGCACACTTAAGGCCAGGCTTGAGGGTGCATGTGTGTGTGTGTGTCTGGCTCCTGGTGTGTTGGCAGGATGTGTGCTGGCAGAACCCCCGTCTGACACCACTACAGTTGGTCCCCTCTGGATATCCTCTGCACCCCTGCTCTCCTGTTCCACAACCTGCCTTCCCTCCTCCCTCCTTTCTTCCACATGGATGGTTTGGATGCCTTCTTCCAACTCTTCATCCATTTTTCTTTTCCTTCCTTCCTCTCCATCTCATTTTTTATTGCGTGGCCCTGATCTATTTTCCTCCAACTCTAAACCTGACTCCGCATTCATTTCAAAAGCCGGCGCCCGCGCTTTGAGACCAAAGATGTTACCGTCCCGATATTTTGCATGGTTATAGCTGGCATTTAAAAAGAAAAATTAATTCACAAAAACTATAACTGAACAATAAAATAATGAAACATAGCCTGCGCAGAAAATAAAAGTTTATTGCAGGTTTTACAGGCTGTTTTCAGGCAGCTGTGGTCAGAGTGGAACTGCCATCATATTGGCAGTGGATGCCAATATATGATGTGTAATAAAAAAGCAATAACTGCTCGATGTAACTGCGGACCGTATATCTGCCTAACTGTAACCAGATTTGCACAACAGGCCAATCTACTCTGTCTTTGTTTCTCTCTTTCCACCAAAAAGTTTCCATAAAACCTCCACGAATCCAAATTTCCTTTAGACTGGAACAGATTTTCTATTAATATTTACAAGTTTCCACACTGTCGACCTCATATCTCTAACTAAGAATCAGAGTATGTCTTTCACATAAGAATTACTTGTTCGCCGCTTTCATCAGCCTGCAGAATTAAGCTGTTCTAACGAGTGCAATTTTTAAAAACACTAAAAGTGCACGTGCAATTTTTTTTTTATATATTGAACTTTTTTCTTTCTCCCGTCAGCCATTCTCTGCCTCTTTGTGATGTCTTTGTTCACTCTCTGCTCCTCATCTGTTCTACATTCAGTCAGTCAGCAGTAGTGAGCACAGTCAGTCTGCTCCCCTTATTTTCTTTATTTACCATAGGAGGCCTGAGACAGCTCCGGTTTAAAGGAGACAAGCAGGCAGGAGGTTCTGGGTATATCATCCCCAGGCAACAGGAATATTGTGAGGCGATTGTGTCTGTGTGTGTGTTGTAATGTTAAGAGGGGGAGTTTACACAGAAAGAATAGAGGAGGGTCAAACCCACTGAAACTTCTTGGGGCTCCAAACAGCACATCTGTGCAAAAGTGAAGTGAAAATTTACCGTGAAGACGCATTCTTTTTTTTTTTTCTCTTCCAGGTTTCTCCTGTGCCCCAGCCCCCCATTTAATTTCCTTACCTCCCCCCGCCTCCCTCCAAAATCTAAACTCCCCCTCCCTCAAGACAACCTCAGCCCCCTGTTCCCTCCCTCTGTGCCTCTCTGTGGCAGATGGGCACTGTGTGTGACAGCAGGGTCATTGGGTCACATCCACATGGGGTTGGGGTCTCCTTTTGTGTGTGTGTGAGTGTGTAATTTGACCTTTTGTGTACACACATGTATTTATTGGTGTGTGTGTGTGTGTGTGTGTGTGTGTGTGTGTGTGTGTGTGTGCGTGTGTGCACCCGCGCACATGCACTGAGATGTTTGTACTGCTTTTTTTTAAAAATGTAGCGTTTGTTGTGTTTTTCTGTGGGTGTGTTGTTTAGTAATTTTGCTTGTGTGGTCCAGTTTGTGCACATCTACAAGAGTGTGTGTGTGTGTGTGACGGTAGGTTTAGCCTCACCACACACACACACACACACATACAGACTTCCCTGCTGTGCCTCCGGTCTCAGACATGATATGCATGACAGTGTCTGTGTGGCACGGTCATGCATGTTTCCATGTGTGTCTGAGCATGTGTGGGTGAAAATGCACACAGACTGCATAGATGAGCGTATTTACATGCGAGAGGCTGTGAGACAGAGAGAGTGTTTGTGTGTGTGTGTGTGTGAGTGAGTGCCATTGTGTGTGAAACAGAAGCCTGGGGGCATGCTCATCAGCAGAGAGACATAGATTTGCATAATGAAATCCCCTCTATCGCGCTGCCGCAGAGGACAAAATAAAACAAGACCCTTAGCAAACCCTTTAAACACTTAGGTGAATACAGCAAAAGTACACACACGTGCACACACTCACTTAACTTTCGGTATCCGATTGTACCTCAAGCCTTGCAAGGAGCTTTGGGAGTTTGTTACTGTAGGCACTCCTGTCGGATGCGTTTCCCTTTCCTCTGTAGAGCTGCATCTATAAAGCTTTCATAAAGTGTGTGAGCATCTTTGATACTTTCAGAACATAAAGAGACTAATCTGGTCTGTCACCTTCACCTGGTCATTCAGTCCGAGAATCTCTTCTTGAACGAGCATCACGTGAGCGGCCCAGTCGTGTCTGCTGATCTGTGCTCACATGAGTGAGAGCCTGTGCACTGGCGCACCGCGGTGGTATCAGCATATCTGTCAGGCGAGATAATAAAGGCAACCCGGGACCTTCACATGTGCACGCCTGGTAGACAGGAAATCTGCCATCACCACTGTTCTCTGCCGGCCTGCCTCAATGTAATGTGGTACACGCTTCAATTGCAGAGAGAGGGAGAGCGAGCGGAGGGGTGGTCGACAGAGGAGAGGAGGTACAGAAGGAGGTGAAAGAGAAGGAGAAAGAGAGGGGGATCGGTTGTTTTGGACGCGCATCATTTTTCTTCCAAAGGACACTGGCAGCTGTTGTGTGTAATCAGGGGGTGGTTGTTGGAGGGACAGGAGAACGAGGGGGAGAAGGGGATGCCGTCGAAGCACTGGGGAGGAAAAGCCTCCTTTAGCTATTATGGAGAAAACCTATAGGGAGCAGGAGTGTGTGCGTAACGCAGGGAGGGGCAGGCTTTCGGATCTATACGGAGACCACCTGCTTCACCAGAGGGAAAAAACAAAAACAGAGTGGAGCATGACAGCAAACAAGCGCAGAAGCATCGGAGAATTTCACAGGTCTTAAGGATGTTATTCCTCCATGTGCCCTGACATTACGGGCTGCATTTAACAGGTCTGCTGAATGAGGCCTTCCATATGCACACACTTGACATTTTCCAGCTCCCGAGACAGTGCTTCTGCATCCTGTGCACATTTCAGCGTGGCTGCAGAAAACAAAGCTTTCTGGAACACTGCATAGCTGTAAGATTTCACAGACGCGATGAGGCACTTATGGTTTCTGTCACCTCCAACTGTCTCCATGATTGCTCATTTTGTATATCAATAACGGCAATAGCAACTTCTCAGTGCAGAAGGCGGGGAATGAAATTAGACGGTGCTCAAACCGGAGTTGGCCTTTGAATAAAAAGTGCGGCCCCTCGGTTTTTTGAATAGTCAGGTCCGACTCTGAAACTAAACAAACAAAAGCAAATTTGTTAAGCAAAAAAAATAAAAAAAAAAAACCTGAAAGCGGCTCAGCTTTTGACGCGTCGCCTTACGAGGCTCACATCACACGCATGCCGCATAGATTACAAGGTGTTTCTGTTTATCTGGTGCTCATCGCCATGAAATATTAAATGACTCACTGTGGTAAAATCCTTCCTTACAATGCTGTATGTTGCTGTGCGCTGCTTTGCAAGTATCAGAAACTTCAAACTCATGAATTTTACACTGTGTACACACAGCAGATGTAGCACGAGCAACGTGCAACAAGACGAGCGGCGTCTACGGTTTCAGAGTTAAACCGTTATTTCAGACTTTACCCGCATCTTAATCACCCTGTGGGTAAATACGCCAGCTTTCCTGATATGGATTTCATATTTTTAAAGATTAAATTGCTTTCTCCCTGCCAAGGTGTTAGCAGGTTTAGCTAATCAAAGAATAACGACTCTCTGAAACCCAAGGGGTGACAGATTGCAGTTAGGTCCATAATTTCCTGGACAAAGACACAATTTTTGTAGCTTTTCCTCTGTACACCACCACAGTCGATTTTAAATTGCGCAATCAACATGTGATTGGAGTGCATGCTTTCAGCTTTAATTCAAGGGGTCTAACAAAAGTATTGTAATAACTGCTTAGGAATTACCACCATTTTTACACTTAGTCCCTAATTTTTAGAGGCTCCAAATTACTGGACAGCTGACTGATGAGCTGTTTCCTGGCCAGGAGCGGCCAAATCAACAACCTGGTGCGTTCTTAGAAATAAGGAACCAGCTCAGAAACACACAAAGGCCTGAAAGACCACAGAAGAAAACTAACAATTCTTTCCTTTAGAAAAACTTTACAATATGTAATCAAGTCACTCTTGAGGAGATGGGTGTGTTATTCTCACAGTCTAAAATCAAGAGGCACTGGACATACAGAGTTTACAGGAAGGTGCAAATGCTAAAACATCCAAATGAACCTGCACAGTTCAGGAAAAAGAAAGAATGAACAGATGATGAAACCAAGAGGAATGATTGGGAGAGAAAAGTATGAAGTAGGAGCTGAACAGCTCGCAATCTGAAGCTGTCAAACATTGTCTGTCAGATGGTGGAGGCGGCGCTATCTCATGAACACGTATGGCTGCCAGTGGAACCGGGTCGCCGGTGTTTATTGATGATGTGGCTTAGAAAGAAGTTGCAGGGTAACTTCTGAAGTGCACCGGGCTGCACTCTTTGCTCAGATTCAGCCAAATGCTGCAAAACTGATGGGACAGAGCTTCACAGCGCAAATGGATAATGATGCGAAACATGCTGCAAAGGCAAACCTAGGGTTTCTCAAGGCAAAGAAAGCGGGCATTCTTCAGCAGCATAGTGGGCAACCTGAGATAAACCCAATCCAGAGCGTGCTTTTTAGTTATTAAGTACAAAAACTGAATGCAGCTTTTGGTGATGTCCACATGTTTGTCCAGTAATATTTGAGCTTCTGAAAATGGAGGACTGTGCATAAAAATGGCTACAATTTCGAAACATTTCATGCCTTTTTTTTTTTTTTTTTTTTTTTAAAT
>VUQK01029449.1:60165-77783 GCA_015106715.1 Bujurquina vittata | reverse complement strand
GTGTCCACAGCATTCACTCTCCAGCCATCATTTCACCATCAAAACGTAGAGCCGGTTCTCTACTTTCAGACAATGCGTCTCTCAACTCTGACAAATGTAAACTTTTCAAACTGCGAGGGTTCAAGCAGAGACTGTACCCTCCTCCTCCTCCATCCGCCCCTATAGTAATTTTCGAGAGTTGATTTTCTCAAAACCCAAAACGAGCCCCATTTTTAAACTGCTGCCGTGACCTCATTTGTGAACACAGGAAAATAAAAATGACACCACTGTTTAGAGCCGGTCCTTGTGATCCTCACAGTTCAAAAACATTTTTGATAGGAGCTACGGATTTTGATGTAGAAGCATTTGTTCGACAGGTGCGCCGAGGCAAATTCAACAGGGCTCTGCCACAGTGCCTTCATTTGCAGTTGGCAGATCAAAGCGTGTAGGGGCATTCTGATTGGCTGATGATACTTCAAAGGGATTTGTGGAGCATGTAAATGGCTCAAAGCATTTCTTAGCATTTCAGCTCCGCTCTTTCAGCTGCACTGCATTCACAGTAGCATTTTCTCCAGGAAATGCTTTTGTTTGTCTTCACACACATATGAACTTGAGTGGCCTCCAATTTTTAATCCATAGGGTTTAATCTGATGTCAGCTCAGAATTTGCTGCTATAACAGCTTCAACTCTCCTGGGAAGGCTTTCCACAGGGTTTAGGACGGTGTTTATTGGAATTTTTGACCATTCTTCCAGACGCATATTTGTGAGGTCAGACAATGATGATGGATGAGAAGTCTCGTAGTCTCCGCTCTAAGGCCCTGTTTACACGACACCGTTGTCGTTTTGATGCATTTCAGCCTCCCGTCTACACGAAGACGTTTCAGAAACGTCCGTGTTTACACAGTAACGTTTGAAACGATGAATACGATGTAGTTCACATTGCCAGGCCACAAGGTTTGTATTGTTTACACAATACGCGCATGTGTGGCGGGACTTAGTAGGATGCGCCGCAATTTGTTCATTATTTACAAAATGGCCAATGTGAGGGGACTGAACAGCGCTAAATTAACTGAAAATTCAATGAAGCACTCGAGTGTTGTTCATCTATTTGCACATGCGCAGAAAACTGTGGCGGTCGCAGCCATAGTGCGCATGTGCAAGGACCCCCGTTTCCAAAAGACCCCGGCTTCAACCGTTCGCATGACAACGGAGGGCGGTAAAATCCCTCTGAAACGCTCCACTCTGGACCCCGTTTCAAAAACACATCGTTTTCACTCCGTTCTCATGTAAACGGGAGGCCGAAATGCATCGGAACTACGCCGTTTTCATTTTGAAACTGTGTCTGTAAAGTGTCAGACGGAAACGTTTCAGAAACCATCTCCGTTTACACCAAAACGCAAGACGTTGAAAACACTGCAGTTCCTATTGCCAGGCCACAAGTTGGCCCTGTGGATATAGGAGCCGCAACCATAGTTTGCATGTGCAGTTGCCCCCTTTTTTAAAAAAGTTGCGTTTTTGCCCGTTTACACAGGAACTCGTTTTCAAAAAGTAACGAGAGGCCGACACACATCCAAACTTAGCTGTTTTCATCTGAAATTATTGTTGTGTAAATGGGGCCTAATTCATCCCAAAGGTCAGGTTGAGGTCAGGACTCTATGGGCCTGCTTTGTGCACTGGTGTGCAGTCATGTTGGAACAGGAAGGGGCCATTCCCAAACTGCCAAACCCAGACTCATGCATCGGATTGCCAGATGGAGAAGTATGATTTGTCAAGCCAGAGAACACGTCTCCACTGCTCTACAGTCCAGTGGCGGCATGCTTTACACCACTGCATCCAACACTTTGCTTTGCACTTGGTGATGTAAGGCTTGGATCCAGCTGCGCGACCATGGAAACCCATTCCATGAAGCTCTCTATGCGCTGTTCTTGAGCTAATCTGGAGGCCACATGAAGTTTGCAGGTCTAGAGACTGACATTGCAGAAGGTTACTTTGTGCCTCAACATTTGCTGACCCCGCTCTGTGATTTTACGCGGCCTACCACCTCATGGCTGAGTTGCTGTCATTCCCAAGCACTTCCATTTTTTTATACCACTAACAGCTGACTGTGGAATATTTAGTATTAAGAAAATTTCATAACTGGACTTGTTGCACAGGTGGCATCCTATCACAGTACCACACTGGAATCCACTGAGCTCCTGAGAGCGACTCATTCTTTCACAACTGTTTGCAGAAGCAGTCTGCATGCCTAGGTGCTTGATTTATACACCTTTGGCTGTGGAAGTGACTGGAACACCTGAATTCAATGATTTGGATGGCTGAGTGAATACATCTGGCAACATAGTGTAGCGCCCACTTGTGTGCTGACACCTTTGCCAGCATTTATACCTGTGTGGGCTGAATGCATTTCTAGCAGTGGATTTATACTTCTGTGTAAAATCCCTCTGGAATCAATATGTCTGAAATAGCTCATCTGGTATTTTTGACAGAATTGAAAAGCCTGATGGCAGTGAGTCCAAATGATTTTATGTAGAGGAGAGTCTGTAGATAGTCTTCCAGTACTTTTGTTCCATAAAGATGTTATAAAGTGGGTCGTCAGAGCTGTTCAGGAAGGCTTCTAACATTTATAGTGTGCATTTCTTCACCACCTCTTCTAGTGTGTCCAGTCTGGCTCCAATTACAGAGCCACGTTTCTCAGGTGGGAGGAACGAGATTTTGCAGTCAGTTGAACCGCATGTTCAAATCTACCCTTCTGAAATGTTATGCTGCAACCTACCCCATAACCTGATGTGCACTGGCCTAGAAATATAACTACATGTGGCGTCAATGCAGCTCACACAGCTATAAATGCTGGCAATAGCACTGACCACTTGTATAGCATAGAGTCACTGTAGAAGCATAATTCAGGCTTAAGGATGTATATGTTTGGTAGGTTGAAGTGTAGAGTTTCAGAGGGGTTTGTAGTTATGACATCTATGGCAACGATTTAACGTAGAAGCATAAATCCACCGTCTAGTCTCGGTTAAAGAAAACAGCACCAAAATTAGGGTTGCGCTGACGTCAAAGGCATAATGTTGCTGGGCAAGGTAGTCAGGACGCCCTTATTTGACTTACCTGCAAAGGTAAGTTTGTGTACAAGAACTGTTTGATATTATCCTTTTAATGATTAGAATAAAGTACATAAAACCTTCTTGATTGTAAGATAAAGGCTGATGCCCTTGCCAGCATTTATACATGTGCGCTAGACATGTAGTTAGATTTCTAGGAATGCGCGCATTGGGTTAAGGTGTAGGTTGTGGCATAGGGTTTCACAAGCATTTCCGGTAATTTATGGTACAGGTTTTAATGCAAAAGCATAAATCCACCGTAAGCAGGCCGCACCACAGGTTTCTGGAGGGCAGAGAGGCGATGGCTGCAACTGTCAAGACAAGAACGCTTACCATGCAACAAATGAGGCTGAATTTACAGAGAAATTTAATGCAACACATTTATGCCATTTATGTGTACATAAATGGCATAAATGTGTTGTTTATATTAAAAAAAGGGGGCCATCCGGTAATAGTAGACAGTCCACATGGAATGTACATGCTTTAATAATGAGATGCAATATAGGCACCTTCAATTTGGATAGAACTAAGCTCATCAAGTTTTATTTAACCCACAAGATAATTTGCCACAACTTCATATGCATCTCTCACAACTTGCTGCTCTTACACATAGACATAAGGTTATTGAGCAGATTTTTTATTTCTGTTAGACATGTGAAACATAAGCATGCTCCCTGTAGGGGTCACCACACCACCACCACCACTGCCTCCATCTCACCCCATCCCATCTCTGTCACACCAACCCTCTGTATGTCCTAAAAATCGGTATCGGTTCACTTCTCCATTCCTCAGGCGTCCCAGACATCTCCATACCTCCGCAGGAATGTCATCTGGACCAACCGCTTTTCCACTCTTCATAGCTATCCTCACTTCCTCCTTACTAATCCTGTGCACTTCCTGATTCACTAACTGTCCTCCATCCGCCCTCCTCTGTCTCTCAGTTTGAAACCATCCTTGAGCCCCTATGACATTCATATGTATGTCAAATTACCCTTCATATAGGACATGAAGCTTTAGCTCCAAATCTGCAGCTCTTCAATTGTTAAGATTTAAATATTATAAAACGACAACTTGCAGCTTGATCCACTACGTGACACAAACATCAGGAAAATGAGCAGTTTCACAGTACAGTTTAAATCGATGTGCATTTTGCCATCAGTTTGAAAAGTGGGTGTTTTAATAGGAAACGCTAATATATCAGCTGTAAACTGACAGACAGCATCTTTTATGAAACAGACACTGCAATGACTGGCTGTTGAGTCCAAGATGGCAAACTTCACAGAACACATTAGAGCTGATTGTATGGTGTAATAAAGCATTTGGGACAAAAGATGCACAGAACAAGACGCATTTTTCTGCAAAATGTCTTTTAATAGGTTGATGGGTTGCTAAAAAAAAACCAAAACAGAATTCTTTGTTAGGAGACACATCTGCATCTCAATACATAGTATGGTATAGTAAATCATTGAAGCATGGCATCTATTCCAAAAGTGATGATAATAAAACACAGAAACTTTAAAATAATTGGATATAATCAACACAGTGTGATCAATCTGAAATATGTCTTTAAACTTTGCTAAGTTATTAATACTTAATAGTAGTTCATATATGTATTATTTATATTTATTTGGTTTTGGGAAGATGATAGTATAAACTGCTTATTTTTAAATAAGAAAATAATCTAAGTGTAACCGGTGATGTGTAACGTGACTGGGTTGTAATGAGCTCGTCGTTAAACAGTCACTGTTCGTGAGCATGTGAATATAACTGCACTGCTTCCTCACTGTGTGAGGGCACAGTGAAACACTTTTACTTACATTTCTACAGGTACATCTTTATAAATACAATTATAGTAAAACTGCACCTTATGAACTGACTGAACTGAAAGTGAAAGTGAAGTCACCCCAGCCCTGCACAGTATTATAGCAAATCAAGCTGAATACTCGATGGCTTCATGAAACTGCTACGGTAAATTATATATAGTATTTATATACATTATATACATTCTTAAATAAGTTACATAATGCACACGTCCAAAGGGTATAGTTTCTATTAGGTACATATAATATTACAAAGGTCTGTGACAGTATGGCTTTGTAAATATGCATTACAATATTGTCATCAGAAGAAAAAAAAAGCAAGTGCAGTCAGAGGGCTCTCTTTAAGCATTTTATTCATCTATTACGAGTGTTATGTAACTTTAATGTTTAGTCTAACTTCTGCCTTACACTTTTTAAATTTTGATATGGAGACAGCTCTAGACCTTTATGAAAAATATATGACTCTTCTAGCTGACTCAAAGACAACAAGATGCTTAAAGACATACTCCTACTGACAGCATAGGCCACACTATAAATCATGAGGAGTAGCCTCTACTTGCTAAGCAGCGTTTTAAGGGAGCGGGTGAGTGCATTAGCAATGGCTGACATGGTACTGGAGTGGCGGACCAGGGCTTTCATGCTGTGCTCCCCTGGTGCTCCAACAGTGGCAGCCTCAGCTGCTTTGAGCAAACAGATATAGTTCATAACAACCTCGTCAACCTTTGCCACGACCTCTCTCTGTTGGTGTGAGGCTGAGGGTCCGAGTCCCCTAACCAGACACATGCAAGCTTCGCAGAGACAGCATAGCACCTGAAAGCTACAAGTCACAGCTAGCAGCATTTCCTCTGGACTACTGTGGGCCTGTGCCATCCTCCGGCATGCCCTGCCTAATTCTTTCGACTCGACGGAGAGGAGCTGTTTGTACTGTGACACATCCTGGTTAGGCATCTGGATACCGCGTTCACAGCGACCTATGCTGGATCTCACCAACGCAATGAGCTCACTGGCATCGCGGCGGGCGTCGGTGAAGCCAGAAGGGAAACCATACATGCGGTCCTTGAGGGCGTTGATTCGTGCCAGTCGGTCACTAAAGCTCATGTTGTTGAGGACCTCGCCATACAACTGCTCACCAGCAGCATCCAGTGCGGAACCACAAGGGAATATGGCAGATGCAGCAGCACCATCGTCACTGAAATCCGGTCCGCTGCGGCTCCTTCTGGGCCTCTCCCATTCGATCTCATCCTCTTCACCTTCAGTCTTACGTTTAAAGAAACAGTAGCTAAAGGGCCCATTACATCTCCAGGGACTTGTGTCCAATTTTTGGGAGCCCTTCATGTGCTTTGTGTCTTTCTGTAATGGAAAAGCCACAGATGCCCTTCTACTGTCTACCCTACTGCCTGTAGACCAGCATGTAGTGTGGGAAGATACTGAGCCTTGGGAGTAGCTCTTGGAGAGCCGCTTCCTAGTCGGTCTTCGCTGGACTTTGGTGTCACCTTGCGGGGGCACAGATAATGACAGGGGCTGCTGGCTCCGGCTTCGGGTGGGCTTCTCGAACAGAGCTTCCACACTACCAGAACTTGCAGTCACATTGCTGGAGCTGCGCTGCAGCTCCCGGCTCCGTTGTAGACTACTGCTAAAGGGATCTGTGAGTGGCAGGGTCGGGATAACAGCCTGAATGTGATTCTGACTCTGCCGGGACTGCATGGGATGGATGGAGTCCTGTGCGCATCCTGAGTTGCTGGAGCTAGTGTTGACTTGAACAGGCAGAGAAAAAGGAGGAGGTGGTGGTGGGGGAGGTGGTGGAGGAGGTGGAGATTGAGGATTGGGTGTTGGAGATGTAATGCAAGCTCTCGGGCCAGTTGATGCCTGCCTGACAAAAGCTGAAGGGTGGTCTCCCCTTCCTAGTGAGATGGCGTTGAGGTCTGCTCTTTGACCACTGGGGGCAGCAGAGAAACATAGGGAATCATTAGGGCGGGATTGACGAACTACGTGTTTTGACTTCGGGTCTGATTTGAACCAGTCCTCTGTGGTGCCGCTAGGTTGGCTTCTTGATCGAGGTGGGTGACGATTAATGGTACCTCCCCCCTCACGGTTTCCGGGTGTAATGAGTGGGCCATCGTGGCTATTGCAGCCCTCTCTGTTATAGAGGGACAGAAAGTGCTCTGGGTCCATTCCACTCCTCTCCAGCTCAGTTTCTAGGCCAGAAAAGGAGCTCCTCCTCTCAGAAGTAGCTTTCCTGAAATCTAAAGTCTCATTCCTTCTCTGAGCATGCATATCAGGGCTTCTCTTGAGTTTGGCAGGAAGTGTCGCAGAATAGTATGACCGTGTATTTTTGTTTGCCACCTGCATGGCGGCTGCATTAGGGTTAACTAAATTTGGGCTGAGGAATGGGGATGATATGGAAGAAGGCATACATGGACAGCGAGCAATAGTGTTCCCCCTATTTTTAACCATTTCAACAAGTTGGGGGTTGCTAGTAATAAAGCGCCTGGTGTCCTTTTTTACTCCTCCTCCCAGTCCTGCACTGTGCAGTTTTCCTCCCTGATGCATCTGGCTGACTGTTAGGTAGTTAATCAGTTGTCTGTAGGCCTCGCTGCCTTCCTTCTGGTTCAGCCCTTTCAAAGATGCCTGCTGTTTAGCATACTGATCATTCTGGAGTCTCTTATTTCCTGTGGTGTCTTTATGCTTAGATGGTGTGGCTGAGGAGGGTCGGCTGAGTTCTGACCCAGTGGGAGGTTGGTGAATATTGGGCAGCATTTTCCGAAGGAGGGCAGGATCTGCGTGAGGGTGGAGGTCTTTTCCCTGAGTGCTCTGACCAGGGGTGCCAAACGGGGTTCCGGGTTTGTTTTCTTCATAGTTTAAAACCCTGAGTAATGAGGAGGAGGAAGTAGAAAGTGGGTGCCTTTGTAAATGGCGGTGTTTTGATTCAACCGCACCAGGGCCGAGGGGCGAATCACTCGGGGTAGCGCAAGCACTACTGTTTGTGCTGCCGCCAGCATCCAGTGATGAGCACAGAGAGCCCTGCAGTGAACTGTGCGTTTCTCCTTGCAGATTTGAAATCCTTTTTGCTAGATGGTATTCACATAACCGGGCTACACTCTGTTGTCTTGAAATGGGCTGATGGTCACTCTGTATGTCTGATCCCTGGTCTGATCCCCCTGATCTAGATTTCTTGGTTGGGGACAGCAACGATGCTACAACAAGATGTTCATCTTGCTCAACAGCTGTAGCTCCATTATCTGCATCACAGCCCCCCAAGTTGACAACATCTGAGTAGCGATCAGAGATAGCGGAGGAAGGACGGGTACTTCTATGATGATCACGAGGTAGGCTGTTGACTCCATGGGCCTCGGCTACAGAATTTTCTGCTAAAAAAGAATTCTGTCTTCTTTGGCTATCCTCTCGCTCACAGAATGAAGTGCGCTGGTCCAAGTCAAGATTACTGCGGCTTCCTGCGCTCTCCCCTCGATATCCTTCCCTTGTGCTGAAGGTGTTGTACTTCCCACTGGAGTCTGCTGATTTTTTATGGTGCTTGCCTCCTGGTGTTGTGGAACTTGGACGCTGAAGAGTGGCTGAGAGATTAGTCTGGGGCCTCACCTCCAAGCTGTCTGGTCCTGATGACGTTGTGCCTGATTGGGGGCTCCGTCTGGGAGGAACTGCTGGAGGCTGAAGGTGTCGTGTTGGACTGCGCGGTTTCTTCTGTATGGTTCCTCCCGTACTGGGTGAGACAGGGAATTCAGTTTTTTCTTCAAGTAACGGTTGGTATCCTTCCCTGGTGGCCACCAGAAGACGCATGTGGCTCTCGCTGAGTCTGTGAGTAGCAGCTAGTTCAGAGATCTCAGTCATCTCTGAGGAGTTGGTCTCATTACCAGAGTCTGAGGATGACTCTGGGCTAAAGCCACGAGATATGTAAACACCTAGAAGATAAGACACAAAGTTAAGACCAGTACAACTAATTAGAAATTGAATTTGAAATTTTAACCAAAGGTATGGCAAACTGTTGAAATACCTAGCTAAAATGTTGGAAAGTATTGACGTTTCTCACGTGACATCACGCTCACAGTGCTCAAGAGTTGTCGGCCATATTGGATGTGACAACCACTGGCTGTGAGGGAAAAATGTGTATTCTCCAAATCAGTTGCAAAGAAGGTGATTGCTTTGGGTGCTAGCAGATTGCTAAGGTTAGGAACTACTAGCTAAGCAGTAGTACAACTTGAAAAAGTGCATAATAAAGAAGAAATGGTGACGGCTCTGCTTCAAAGTAAAAATTGCACCTCAGCGATGCAGCTAGCATGTTTCATAAAGCACAACTTTAGGTTTGTGTTGTGCTTTTCACAGTTTCACTACAGCTTGGAGAGTAGGTGACCAGAGTTTGTCCCTTCCATTAAAACTACGAGTGCAGCATTATGCTAGCAAGCAAAGCAATCACAAGGAGGTGGGGAATACACATTTTTCCCTAGTGGCAGGTGGATGTCAGGGGGTCACTGATCACTCTGTGGACCTGTGTTACTGGGATCAGTGATCATTTTCCCAACGACTGCCATCAAGCTGAATGTTAAATGGAGCTGTAACTAAAACTAATGGATTACTTGCTGAGTTTGTAAGCCAGTAGTTATTAGATAAATTATTGAGGCAGTTCACTAACCATTACTGTTAAATATGTGATTGCTAAGGTTAAATGGTAAGCTGAAAACAGTCCAGATTCAGTTTAAACACAAAAATTAGTGCTGGTTGAAGGGAGAATGTCAGATGAAGATAGGTTGGTAACCCCTGGCTTAGTCTGAGTAAAAAGGATGCAAAATCAGTGCTATATGAAGACACAAATAGGGCTCAAACATGACTTTGCTTGCATTTTTATTCAACAGACCTGGATTGTTTCTGCTGGGTGGTGGTGGGGGAGGCTTCTGCTCAGATACCGAGAGAGCTTCCAGGGCTTGCAGTGTATTCATGACTGCATTTTCCAGTCCCCTCTCCCCTCCTCTGCTCCCTTCCGCCTCCCCATGTGTCGGAATGGCATCAATTAACGATACCGGAATATCGTCACTGTCATGCGTGCTTAGAGGCCTTCCCTCGGGCACCATGTCCTCATCTGAACTGTCGCGAAAGCCCGGTGGCGGGGCTGCGATCGCGAGGTTGAGCGTCTGCAGCAGTGTGTCGTCTTCATCCTCGTCAACGCCGTCGTCACCCTCGGGAGGAGGAAGTGACGTCAGGTCGATAATGTCATCTGTAGAACCAGAGAGCGCGAGGAAGGTAGCTTTGCCAGCTGCTGTGGGTAACCCCTCTCCTTGGATACCACCTTGTCTCTCGTCACCCACTGGTGTCCCCCCGGTGGAATCTTCTTCACAAGAAGCATCATCGTCATCCTCTGCATCATCTGTCATGTCACGATAAACCAGTTCCCTCAGCTCCTCACTACTTTCCTCACTTATAATGTTACTGTAGACATGCTTCAGATCACTGAACTGAAATGGCACTCTATCCTGTTGCTGAAAGTCTGTGTTGTTGTGCAAGTAGGGTGGTCTGTGGTCGGGTACCTCTGGGCTCTCCAACAGTCTTTCATAGCCTAAGTTCTTAGGCTTATTTAGGGGTGGGTTCCCCTCAAAAATAAATGACACTTTGGCACTCCGAGGTGAGTCTTGAGTTTTGTGTCTGATAGCTGGAGGCAGAGGAGGGGGCAAGGGACTCCTTCGTGTCCCAAGGTCTCTATCAGGGTTTGGGGGTTCATGGAAGTAAGGAGAAATGCTGTTTTCCCTTTGACCATTGCCTGAATATTCAGAGTCTCTGTTGAAGATCTCTCCCTGACTGGGCTCCTCATTGTCCCCAAAAGATGTGCTGTATGGCCACTCCAGGACACGGTCCTGACCTGCAGGCAGCAGCAAAGACAAGATTTTATTTCGATTAATATTTAAAGCCTTATTTCACTTGACATCTGAGTGCTGTATTTCAAAATGTCTGAGGTTTTATGCAGCCCTGTAAAACATCAATTTTTAAGTGTGTCAGAGCGAGGACGGTCGGTCATCATCATCTCAGCTTGTTTTCATAGTTTCATGTGGAGTGTTTTGCCTTCTTGTTTGCTTTATATACACGATCTTCAACTCAAGTAAAACCATTTTGGACCTGCACTAATTTGTCCCAGAGGGGTGATTCACATACACTCAGACATGGATAATCCTTTATAATAATAACTTACTAGGGTCGTCCCCTCCTGTGCTATTGCAGTGGGCCATGCTGAAAATAGATCTTCTTGAGTCCACTAGGAGGCGATAGTAGCCTGCTGTTAGACAAGCGAGGTTCATTGCATCGCTCGAGTCCAAGATCAGTGTGATGGGCTGTGAAAACAAAAAGGGAGGAAGCACGGAGACAAATATAAAAAGAGAAAGGCAAAACAACAGAATGAAGTGCAGAAATTTTATTTATTAGTTTCTTTGGTTTGGTACTCATTTTCAAAAACAACGGTGCTCACCCTGACGTCCAGAACATGCAGCTCCAGTCGGACGTTGGTCTCGTCCTCTGTGAGGATCTCGATGCGGTTCACATGGCTGAAGTCAGCCAGTAGGGCCACGAGGTTTGTGCGGGCATTGATGACATGACTGATGCCGTAACGAGGGCCCACTAACAGCGTCACCTCGGTCTGTTTCTCGCCTTGCTGCAGATTTAAAAATACTAAAATCAGCTGTGTTTTGTTCCCAAAGAAGTTAGAGACAAGCTCAAATTTATTCTCAAACTTTTTCAAAGTCCCTTCTGGATCTAATGGGCTTACCAGCAGTATTGATTTGAACTCTCTCCCACCAAAGAGCCTGAGTTCACTGAGGTACCTCAGGTAATGCACCTTGGCCTGCAAAGCGGTTAGCTGTGCGGAGAGAAGTGAAGTACATTAGTAAGCATGCGAAAGGAAATCACTTTCACTGTGAGCAGACACATTTGTCTTCTAATGTCAGAATGTAAAGCACTCTCAAAACCATTCTGATCTGGACCACTGATTTTCCATTATATCCCATCATGTCATTTAAATCTGATAAGGGTCCACAGAGCTGCTCCACTGCAGCACTCTTTGCACCATGCTTGTGTGGAGTTGTGGCTCTCCAGCAATTGAGGGTGAGTGAGATTTAAACTCAAAATACCCCAAATTACAGCTGCTTTCATTTTGCTCTGATGTTCATCCATTCATGAGTTGAGGTTTTATCCGTTTTCTCTTAATTCCAAAGCACAGTCCAGTAATATTTTACCACGCAGTCAGTCTCACAAAGAACTAATGGAACGTCTGACTTTGCTAGTTTAAAGCAGACGTCTGTGAATACAAATGATTAGCCAGTCCATCAAGCTGCTCGGGCTTGCATCAATACATGTATATAAACGTGGACAGGAGTTTAGGTGTGCTGAGACTGATCTACATTCATCACCTACTAAGTACTTTACATTATGTTGATTAAATTGGACATAGAGTAATATCAGTTTGCCCAGTGATGAGTGATGTTGCATTTATACAGGTTCACTGCCCGCCCGCTCCTGCTTTAGAGTGGCACTTTATTATTGTGACGTACACAAGAGGCACAGCTCAAAAAAGCACAGACGCTGTGCCTGAGAGCTCGTGAACTAATGCTTAAGCTTGTGATGTGTTATGGAGTGGAAATTGGGGTAATTTCAACATGGTGGTCATATTCTCTTGGTTGTCTCTATAAGGGAGTATCTTAGAGCAGCTTTGGGTTCAGCCATTATGTCATGTTGTGTTAGTGCCACTTTATTTTTGGATGGATAGATGGCACACTAATCTTCAAGGTATTACCTCAGTTTGTGTTTTTATGATGACAAGTGGACCTAAAAGATTCTGACAAAATGCATCAGACAGCCACTGAATCCCATCACTGGGGGGGGCAAAGGTTCAGGTTTTGCTTTGTCTGTCATGCACATTCTTCCATTTATTGGTTTAGAAAACTGAGAATGTGCCTCTGAATATGCATCATATTTCATAGCAGATAACAAAATTACTGATCAAGGGCTCAGGCACAATAGGAGACTTCTTGTTTTGTGGTGTCATAAAATGTCATGAAATATGTGTATCCTGGAGGAAGAAAGTTGTGCATGCATAATATTCAAGCAGAATGAATATGGTTTTGGTGCTTTAGTAAGTATTTATGGCTACTTGACTGTGCAGGTGGGATCAGCTCTAAGTACACTTTGGGATATACGTATGTTCATTGAAATAAAAGAAAATGCCCACCAGTGCAATTCTGAGATTTAGCCATGTGTTCTTAATTGAATAAACTGAGCTCTTTTGTGCACAAAAATGAACTATAATATGGCATAATTCACTGTTGGGCTTTTTGTGGTATGTGACAAGAAGAAAATAGACTATAAGTAGCCCAATTCTTTAATTTTGCAGCCTCAATATTTCTGTCATCAGTGACAACATATATGGCATTAAGTCAGACACAGCGTGAAATAAGGAGCTGGGGTGGAGGTGGGTTGCAAAGCGACTGGCAGATGCATCAGCCTGCCTACAGCAACTACATTCAGGCTAATGCAACTTAAATGGTGCACACTACATGGGATTTGTGTAGAAGCCACCACCTGATACGGGTTGGTATTGAAATCAGCTGATCTGGGATTTTTGGCTGAACTTGAGTTTGTCATGTCCCTTAACAAATGTCATGCTCAGCTTCTTGTTTTCAGTTTTGAGATTCTTGAAAACTTGAGAAATAATATCTACTTCTCACATCCATCAAATACGGCATGTCCAGGGCTAATTTACGTAGCAAGACTCAGAAATGCCAGCCTATGGCCCATTTTACGACTCTACAGGATATTAAAATCTACAGCAAGAGCCCGTAAACAAGTACTGATAGCTTACCATGAATACAATATATCCAACTCTGATTCACTAACCTAATTTGCATGACAGCTGATCGTAAATCACCGGGTTCGGTTGAAACTCTTGCAAAGGTCGGCTGCTGATTTGTGCTTGTCAAAGTTTATATGGGTGTTGGAGAATGAGAAGACCGGCAGCTGCTTGCATCATTAAAACTGTTTTTAAAGAGCTAAAAAGTTCACCCCAAGTTAGATTAGCTGCCCCCAACTGGAACATGTGCGCGTGTGTAAATTTAAATATCTTATTATGCATAAAGTTTGACAATCCATTGTTATTCACATTAGCATTCAAGGTCTAGCTTGACAAAGGGTCTTAGGTTGACAAGGGTGAGAACCTTTACAAGGTTGAGCATGGCAGCGATGCTATTTTAGGATATTGCGTCAGAAAACAGAGAGGCAAGTGTGTTTGTGTGCATGTGTGTGTGTGTCAAGAGGTTTATTAACAAGGGCAAGGAAAGACAAAGAGCCGGTTACTTTTTTCCCTGGAGGCACGAGGTTCTGGTTGGTTTTGAGGATGTGTGTCAGAGCCTTCTTGATGTTTTTCTCCTTCATGCTGGACAGAACAGCAGGAGGCAGGAACAGCGACAAACCCCACTCCTTTCTGTTGAGGGAAGATTGATTTCAGCATAAAGCAGCCCTCGGAAAAAAAGCACTTCCACGGTGGTTAAAAACTTGCAGCCTAAAGGTATAAATTGGGAGATGTTTACTCTCAGACAAGCTGTCAGTAACAGAACAAAACAATGAATTGACTTTCCAGAGTTCTGTGCAGAACTATCTGTGCTGAAACCCAAATATTTACTGTGCTGCTCTCAGTGGTGGAGGAGACTGTATACAGGGCCGGCCAGGTGGAGATCTTTACTTACACTGAGATGGCACAGGAGCTGATCTATCAATATTATATTACCATATAGAAGTACAATAACAACCTTTTTGTAACCCTTAATTGATTTTAAAAAATCTGGACTGACTGCCAAAGTTATGCTTCTTTTAAAGGGGACTGATTATATGCTCATTTACAACTGCATATTTTTGTTGGACTCAACTAGAGTATCTCTGGATGATTTACAATTCAAAATAATCTTTCTTTATCTCATATTGGGCCACTATCTGTTGTCTTAGCTCCTCTCCTCTTTAAGGGCACCCTGCCTCTAAGCAAGCTTTCTCCTGATTGGCTGCCTCTCGTAAACAGAAGCTTTGAATCGCAGGTGGGTGGGGCTTCCTCAAGATGACCATATTAGGGATACGCAGACTCCCCGGCATCATACAGAGTCTGAGGCCCCGTTTGCACCACATCGTTTCAAAATTAAAATGTCTTCATTTCGACGCATTTCGGCCTCCCGTTTACACGAGAATGGAGTGAAAATGACGCGTTTTCGAAACGGGGTCCAGAGTGGACCGTTTCAGAAACACACCGGCCTCCGTTCTCGTGTAAACAGTTAAAGCCGGAGTGTTTTGGAAACGGGGGTCCTCGTACATGAGCAATATGGTTGCGACCGTCACAGTTTCCCGCGCACGTGCCCATAGGTGAACAAGACTCATTAGGGTTAGTATTCATGAGTGCTTCAGCGAACTTCGAGTAGCGCAATTCACAGTCGATCTTTTCTTGTGTTTTTGCTGTTTTATTGTTGACTGTGGTGTGCAGCAGCAATCCAACCTCGTCGTCAGTCCACAAAGCCTCTCACATTGGCCATTTTGTAAATAATGAACAAATCTTTGTGGCGCATCCTACTAAGTCTCTCCACGCGTGCGTGTGTTGTTAAGCAACCTTTGTAAAAAAACACTGCCACCTTGTGGCGTGCCAATGGGAACTACATCATTTTCATCGTTTCAAACGTTCTCGTGTAAACGGAGAGCGTTTCTGAAACGGGAGGCTGAAACGCATCAAAACAACGCCGTTTCCAGTGGAAAATGTGTCGTGGAAACTGGGCCTGAAACAGAGCGCAAGGCATATAACACCCACCCACAGCTGACTTCAACCCAACCTGAGCTACTTGTCACAAACACTGTTCTGTCAGCACAAATTATTTCCACACACACTGTCTGTAAAGAAAGCATTTGGCCCTAAAAACAACCCCCACCCAAAACAAAACAAAACAAAAAAGTAGTAGTAACCCCTTTTTAATAAGTATGATCATTGCTTGTGTGGGGTGGCCACAGGGCTGTTCAGACGAGAAAATCTGACACTAACAGCAGTGTGAGCAATCCCTTCTATTTAACGTTTCTTTCAGTTCCATGATTTCTTTGTTTAACCAGAAAACTTGAATATGTAAAAGATGCATTCAACCAAGAAGGGAACAAGGTCACTAAATTCTACTACTGTATGTCTGACAAACTTTTGCAAAACCATTACAAACTTTAAGAAAAAAAAGTCTGTTGTGTATAATTAATGCTGAGCTCCAGCCTGTACAAGGGTTTAACATTTACGAGCATGTTTGGAGTATCAAAAACAAGCTCACAGCCATGAGTGCATTTACATGCATTTGATTTGTTTCTCCTTGGGTGATGCCGCTTAAGTTCAAATGTATTTTTAAATATTAATTACTTACCTATTTTCATTCATTCTACTTAATATTTATTTTTGTTTTCATCTCAAGAGAGAGACAAACTGAATGTCATTGGACTATGTATGATGACAATAAAAACCATTCATTCAGTCATGCAAACTTACTGGATGTATTTGAGGGAGACCTTCTGACTCTGTCTGGTTGTCATGGTGAGGATGTACATCTGCAGTGCAGCCAATCGCAGCGCAGCATCGTACTTCAGCTCAGGGCCAAACCGCTCTAAGACCACATCGTTACAACTCTGCAGCAAAGAAGAGAAGCGCAGTAGTTACGTAAGAATCCTAAAGTTTTCGGGGCTTGTGAAGCACATTTCATCCCTACAAAGAGCAATTCGAGCACCAGTGCATCCCCACTGAGCTGTAATAAGTTGTTCACAACCTCTATGGCTAGAGATCCCTTCAAAGGGATGCGCTGTAGCTTCCAGTCCCAGAAGAAGGACTCAGAAACACTGAATTGCTGAACTCTGACAGGAAAAAAAAAAACAAAAAAAAAACGATGATTAACTCGCCTTCTCTTGGGCTATTTCACTTCACTGATTATCAAAGGAATCCTCAGAAAGAAATGTATTATTTCAGAGCGAAGCAGTTCATTTAACGGTTGATATAAAAACTTCATTTGCAAATGGGTAGTTTTTGTCTTGAAAGGATTAATTCTGTATGAACCTAAGCAAGTCTGTTAATCGTCAAAAATCATTTCCAAGCCATCTGGTAGCAGACGGTTTGAATTTACTCATATTTAACAGCGAACAAGCATCAGCTGCTACTGCTGCCATTCCTCACCTGAACATAGAGGTATTCAAACGCCACAGCGTCTCTCCGCAGCAGCTCCACCGGGTCCCTGGGAACAAAGCTGATTCTAAAGAAACACTTCATCTTGTCAGAGCCGGGCCTCTGAGTCACCTGGGGGGGAAAAAGCTGTGTGTAAATAAATACACTTAAGTCAGTTAAGCAGAAACTAAGCAGTTCTGATGATGCTCATTAAGAGTAATGAGAGTCATAGTATAAATATGAGTATCAAAGATAATTTAATACACACATAAAATGAAAACACAGTTTCTCAATAAGCACGTGGTGTAAATGAGCGATGGATGCAACCACCGTGACCCCACATGGGACAGTCATAGTTGTCGCCACCCTAAGGGGATGTGTGTGTGTCTGTGTGTGTGTGTGTGTGTGTGTGTGTGTGTATATATATATATATATATTATATATATATATATATATATATATATATATATATATATATATATATATATACACACACACACACATATATATATATATATA
>VUQK01029449.1:24092-50239 GCA_015106715.1 Bujurquina vittata | reverse complement strand
TAACAAAATTTTAAAAAAAAAAAAAATTTTTTTGGTTAAATTTGGGAAAAACCCCATGGAAAACGGAAAAAAAAAAGCCCTTTTTTTTTTGGGGGGGGGGGGGTATGCCACATTACACAAGAACTGGAGATTTTGCCAATATTGATGGAATTATGAATGCAGAAAATAACCATCAGATTTTGATCCACCACCTGGAAAGCATCTGATTGGAAATGGCTTCATTTTTCAGCATGACAATGATCCCAAACACAATGCCAGCGCAGTATATCGGGATAGAAAAACACACAATGGAACACCATCAGTTATGGACTGATCTCCTCAGAGCCTGGACCTCAACATTATTGAAGCAGGGGGGACCCCATCTAGGTGTGTGTGTATGAATGTGTGTGTGTGATTGAGGCTTCTAATGTAAAACGCTTTGAGTGCTCAGAGTAGAAATGCACTATATATGAACCAGTCCATCATGACAGCTAGGTGTTAACACAGGGAACATCATCAGCCCACTGCACTCATGGTGTCACTTTGCAAATGACGGTAAAGAAAACAGGAAATAAAAATAACCCCAGGAACTGAAATGTTAACATAATGGAAGACACAGACCCACTTATATCGACAGAACACAAATAATGGAAACAACACAACAGCTAATGTGCGTAAGCTTCACTTCCACAAATCCACAACTTCCCTGACATGTCCATTCAGAATACTGCAGTATTAATGGACAGACACTTGGGTGCCAGCTGTTCCTTTCAGTCAAGGCTCATGGGTATTGTGTTCTAACGAACATCACTTCTAAATGTCCCAACAGTCATTCTGTGTTTAGCATCATTAGAAATTCCAAGTGAGGAAAAACAATGGGGAAATTATCCTGCTACCCACGGAGCGGCCTGCTTTGCAATTATATTGAGTAAATAAAAGAAGGTCACTGTTTGTTGTTTGGGTGTAAAACGATTGGCTGGGATTATGTAAATCAACCCTGTTAAAAAAAATAAATCACCTTGGAAGTATATATATATATTTGTTAGTATCTCTAATTTAATTATGCTCCCAAAAAAAGGAGGGGAAAAAACAAGGATGTCTTTCATTTAACTTTGACTTTAATTCACTTTCCGTTCAGACAATTTGCTGACCTACTTATGCAGAGTGACATAAAATAAGTTGCCAAATAGTTTCTCTTCACGATGACATAATGGGCACAATGACTATTACAGGGATGAAATCTGTCCTGCTGGATGAAGGCGGCTTTCTTGGAGAACATGACTAAATGCGCATTAGTATTCGATCGCTGAATTCAGTCGTACAGAAGAAATAATTTTAGCAGAGACAGAGATCATTAAACTTGGAATGAATGATTTGAGCCGTGCAATCAGCTGGTCATAAATCAGAGCTTTGGCTCAGGTTGAAAACATTTTATGCTTAAAAGCCACTTATAGGAGAGAGTACAGGTCCTCTGTTCATTTAATCGCTCAGATTTGCAGTCTGGAAGCCATTTGTCTCCTGAAGCTGTAGAGAAATCTGCAGGCTATTCAGGATAAGAACAGTTGGCAGATCTCTTTCATAGATGACCTAAGCTTTCCCGAATCCTCCGGAAGACCGGGAAACACCAGTTATCTAGTGAGCTGAATCTGTTTGTCACTTCTGTTTGTCTGCAGCTGAAGAGGAAAACTGTATTGAAGTACAGAAGCGCCCAAAAAAGCAATTTAATAAATACATGAAATGTAAATACAAGACGACCTCCTGAAGCCTTGAGGCGACTGTTGCGATTTGGCGCTATATAAATAAAACTTGAATTGAACTGTTCAAACTGAGCATCAGAGTAGCAACTTTGTTGGTTACTTTGTATGTGCCAGAGTAATTCAGAAACTGCTGATCTGCTGGCATTTTCACGCACAACCATCTCTAGGTCTTACAGAGAATGGTCCAGAAAAGAGAAAAATATCCGGTGAGAGCCAGTTCTCTGGGTGAAAATGCCTTGCTGATGCCAGAGGTCAGAGGAGAACAACCGGACGGCTTTGAGCTGGAACGTTTCCAGCACCTTGTTGAATCTATGCCATAAAGAATTCAGGCAGTCCTGAAAGTAAAAAAAAGGGGGTACAGGCAAAATACACCCAATAAAGGGGCTGGAGCCTATACTAGCTGTCATAGTGGGGTACAGGGAGAACACGGAGACAGGCAACCATTCACATTCCCATTCACGCCTATGGGCAGTTTAGAATCACCATTTAATCTAACCCCACTAACTGCATATCTTTGGACTGTGGGAGGAAGCCGGAGTACCCAAAGGAAACCCACGCAGACACGGGGAGAACATGCAAACTCCACACAGAAAGGCCTGGCCCAAGGTGGTGTATTTGAACCCAGGACCTTCTTGCGGTGAGGCAGCAGTGCAAACCACTGCCTCACTCGGCTGCAAGAGAGCAGTTATATTTACAGTATATTGCTCCAGCAAAATAATGAATTTCAAGGCATTGGCAGTGGACATGAACCCCAAAGACTCTTGGTTTTCAGTGATTACAATCATGGTCAGGGTCAGGAAAACCAGGATCAAGACTTCCTGTTGTGCAAAAGTAGACGTTCCTGCAGCATTTTGGGCAGATTTTGGTCAGCTGACCAATTCAACGAAGTTAGTCTTGAAAGAAGATTGTGCTTTTTATTGCCTCGTACAGTCAGTATACTTCCCAGCTGGCAGACATTTGCTGTGCATCATACCCATAAACCCATATTCTTGGCATTGGTGTTTTGATTGCCTCCATGTTTTGTTTTTGGGGGGGTTTTTTTGGTGTTTTTTTTCCCTTTCAAATATCTTTGTATTGCTTACTGGTAATGTATTGACATATATGGTCCAAAGCCATGTGTAGTAAACACATTTTAACAGTTTTTAACCCAAAAGCAAAACCCCAGACAGCAGGCACACACACACACACACAAAACTAAACTGAGGTAAAAAGAGGACACAACAGATGAATAACACGATATAAGATAGCCTTAAGACGATAAAATATATTATCCACAGATATGTATAAAAGGAAAATATAACAATAGTAACAATAATTTAAAGAAAGAAGAAAAAGAAAAAAAAGCACTACTCAGAGACAATAGTAGTAGATTTCTCATAAAACATCAAGAAGGGGTTCCAAACTTTATAAAATCTATTTTCATGATCTCGGACAGTAAACGCTATCTTTTCTAAGTCCATACACAACATAATGTCCCTTATCCAGTGTGAATGAGTAGGGGGAGCTGGATCCATCCTTAATAAGAAAGCTCTCCTGGCAATTAAAGATAAGAATGAGAGCATTCTTTGTTTGTAACGTGGTAAATACAGTTCTGGTGGCAACTCCAAAGATGGCAGAAAAGGGGTTTAGCGCCATCTTACAGTGGAAAACTTCAGATATAGTGTGGAAAACTGACTTCCAAAAGTTAGCCAGAGAGGGACAAGACCAAAACATGTGGATTAATGTCACAGGTGCACTCCTACACCTGTCACATGTTGATGCCCGCCAGTTTAGCTTTAGAGAGATGTACCCAATGGACAACTTTAAATTGCAAAAGTGCGTGGCGGGCGCACATTGAGGATGACTGCACCTGATCCAAAAAAGAGTCCCACACATTATCAGAGATGGGGGAATATAAGTCTTGTTCCCACACTGTTTTGATGGCTGTCAGTGATGGACATGCAATTTGAAAATTAGATCATAAAGCTTAGACAACACAGGAAGTAGGACTGATTGACACAAATGCATCAAGAGGACTCTCTGGAGGTTTGAGAGGAAACTGTGATGTCATGCTTTGCACATAATGCCTGACCTGCAGAAATCTGAAAAAAAAATTATGGATGCAAGTCCAAATTTTTTTGGTTAGTTCAGAGAAACTGAAAAAGTATCTTGTTTTGTTTTTTAATGGAGAGTAAAATGTTGAGTCTAAGCTAAAGCTAGCAAGCTGGATAGCGAGCAACCTCCATAAACTGCATAGGTGCAACACACAGACAGACACCTGCTTATTAGTGGTAAAAAAAACACCCAGCAAATATGGTTGAAACTCGGATGTCTCTCTAGGACTGTCACATTTTCCATTAGACAATACCATTAAAAATGCTCCAAACCCCTTAACCTTTAAACCTTGTCAAAATCCCAATAAAATGATCCCATCTATATGGATGGAGTTGCTTCTGAAGCCATCCTCAAGTGGCCATTAGAGACGCTCCAGCTTTTAGTTTATCAGTAGTGAAGGTTCTTGCTTGGTCACATCCTCACACTCCTTTCCCACATTTCCTATCTCTTTCCACTCTTACTGTCGCATAACAATAACAACAACTTAAAAATGCAAATAAACAAAAAAATCTGCACAAATTACTGAGAAAGCTGCTCTCTGCGTTTAGCAGCAGCAGGCAGCCGCCTACACCTGGGGACCAACTCTCCTTCTAAGTGAGCGCTTTGGTCAATGACACTTTAGTACATGTTTTTGAGCTCGGCAAGGACTCCAGTGAAAGCAGGAAAACATGCAAATTCCAAACAGAAGGACCCTGCCCCGACCCGAGTTTCAATCTGGGATGTCATTGCTGTGGATTGATACTGCTCTGCAGTTGGCAGCCATGCTGTATGTGGTCCCCTCTATTAAATATAGGTTAATATTGAAATTTTCACATTGCCATTTTCTTTGCCTTATTACAAGTCACTGCACTCAGGGTGAGGGCACCACTAAAATGTAAATGCACCGTATTAAATTACTTCTTGCCCGCTGAACCTCAGACGTCTGTCTCAGGTGAGACACTGAGAATGCAGAGTGCCTGTTAATTAAGAGCTGATATACACTTTCAATGGGGTTAACTCATTCTTTCTGTCTCTATTTCTAGCTTCCTCCCTCTTTTGCAGCTTAAAAGGCTCCCTTGACAGCTGCTGCTCCCTGTCTGCACATAAAGTCCTGCACAGGATGTCTATTGTTGCCTGGCCTTCCCATTGTTCTGTGCCTACTATCCATACAGTAGATCACGCCAGTTTTCTGCCTCATCCATGCTGACATTTATGTCATCCCAGATATGCAATATTGTCTCAGGTAACACTGTTTTCTGACTTTTTAGGACCCAGTAAATTTCATCTATTTACCCCAGTATATCTGCAGTTTTGCCTAAATCTGTTCAAATGATGAAACATTATACCACAGTATACCTTTATCTCTAACCAATCTGGATCAATCTGAATCTCTGCCCCACCTCTTTTGTGCCATTTATTCCAAATTCTTATTCTCTAACCCATTAACCCATTGTAGATTGACACAGAACTCTCGGGCTAAATCTGTCCGTGACAGAGCATGTTCCAATCTGCAATGCCGGCTCATATTCCCCGTCAGGGTCGGTGGGGTTTAATCCCACCGAGGGAAAGACGAGGGCATCACGGGGTCAGGGGGAAAGCTGAAAACAAAAGGCCCAGATCCTGGTAATGTTGCTGAAATTCCAGGTCCTTGCCTTACTGTGGCAGTAGCAGTTATTGCCGCAACCTAGTTGGAGATGCTTACATGTTAGCTACCAGGCACTCCATGCTAGAGAAATCATTGCATGACTAAAAAAACAAAAAAACAAAACAAAATAATTTGTAAAGTTTACAAAAAACACAATTTCTGGGAACAATGGTTGGCTCTTTTCCTGACAGGGCCAGGTTTGAGTGAGAGTATTTAAACAATAGAGTCATCTTTCATCAGATAATTTCAATAGATGCCCAACAATGGGTTAAAAAATGTAATACAGTCAAGAACAAAGCAGAGCATATTAGAGTTATATAACCGGCTTAACAGACAAAGCTAACCTAGTCTTGACTACCAGGTACCGTACACTTTAACTGTGTGTGGTGGTATAAAGACATCTACTGTGAAATTACAAATTAGATTTTTCGTTTCTATTCAAATGATTGGCATTGATTCATGGAAATATGACTTACTGATTATTATTGGCTTAGTGGATCAAAGTGCAGGATAAGAACCTTTGGGGATCAGCTGGAACCACCGCTGTAGTGTCCTCTCCAGCATTCGGGAGGATTTGCCCTTTCCTCATTAAAGAGGAAGCCCCTGTGCTAAAGGTGCTTATGCTTTCTTATGTATTAGTTGATACAGACAAACGCATTTGTTATTTGGATTTTTGACATCGTTTGTAATTGTTTTGAGGAAATGCAAAGGAAGGAAAAGCAGGGATAGGTGAGTGATGGGTATGTCTGCAACGTGTCACCTCATCTCATAGAAAGCCACAGCTCTCCTCTTGACAGACTGGGTTTCACAAAAGCTCGTTTACAGCGGTGTTTTGACTTACTTTAAATTTGCATACAATGCCAGATACTACAAATGAATGAAGAAAAAGGCAAGAAGTTAATGGGATGGATGAGAAGAGGACGTAATGATTTCAGTCACCAATTTCCAATATTTCTTAAGGGGCCAACAGCCATCACCTATGTTTTCATTGCCATATCAATACAGTCATGGGTTGCAAATATTACTAATGGCTCCAGATTCCTTTTTTTTATTTAATGGGAAAAAAATAGCAATGTCTTCCTAAATGCATCACTGTAAATTGATGTAAAACAATACATTTTTAAGGTCTGAACAATGGATTCCCTCTCATTTGCTTCATTTGGTCCACTAACTATGGTTCCCAGACAGACTGCATTTTGTTCTCATGCCTGATTGTTTGCTTCAGTGGAACTACCATATTGTCAAGGGGTGGCCATGTCTCCTACTCATTCATGTTCATGGAGAAAGGAGGTCTGTACACAAACATTTAAAAACATTATAATCACTGAATTTCATCATTAAATGGTTTGGGTTTAGATTTATTTCTAGTAGTATTTTCTGATTTCTCACTCTTTACCTGGTTCTTGACTGGTTCTTTGGTCACCACCTCTGTTTTTAAAACCCTGAAAATGAAAGCTCTAGACACACAGGCCTGGAGAGTCAGTGACTCTCTGGCAGCAATGGGTTGCTAGGGAAAAATGTATTGCTGCGGTTACCTGTCTTTTGCATGGAAGACGCAAACTTATCTGAAAACACTTGCCAACTACTATCCTAGCGGTAGTGAAGTTGTGAAGAGTATGTTGCAAAGTGGAAACAAAGACTGTTAATCTTCTGAAATGTGTTGTTTGCAGCAGTCAGGCACAAGATTTACTTTGAAGATGAATGCTTTCTGCGTCACACTACCAATCAGTACCAATCAGTCAACAACTACCAATCAGTTGCAAGTGTTTGCAGGCAGCATCTTCCATGCAAATTATGGGCATACGCTAGTGACCAAAGCAATCTCAAGGAGGTTTTTGGTCCAGCACCCTCTTTGCAAACAATTTCATCCAGCAACAGGCAACAACCTCCGGAAACCAGTTGCCAACCAGTTGGGGAAAATGCATTTTTCCCTTGTGAATGGAGGTTGGTAGATGGCTGCAGACCGCTCTCTAGGCCTGTGTGACTGAGGCTTAACCTAAGCAACTTATGATGAATGACTCTTCTCATGGCAATGGAGAAATCTGCATAACGAGTCTGTCCCACAGAGTCTACATGCAGCTGAACTTGTCCATAGTGTTCTCTATGCTAACACCTCGCTGCCAGCCTAATTCAAGTATCTGCATATCCTTAAGGCATAAGATGACCTCCTGCATGACACATTCAGAGAGACAACAGCCTGTGGATGCACTAATGGCATGCAAATCACCTTAAACAATAGCTGAGACCTGTAGACCAGTTAAACAATGCCTATACCACTGGTTTAGGATTGTTATACTGCTTCATGCATATTGTGTTTGCACTGTGCAGTTTGTATTCCTTTTTTTTTACAGGTATTTAAACATTTAACTGTTCAAAACTGTTCTTAACACTCTACAATTGCCATATTTTTTTATACGAATGATTCTGTTCACAACTCTTGGTAATGTAATCTAAAACTGTTACATTGTGATGTCCTATACCAACACTTCCAAACAAGCCTAATCATTCATCTTTTCCTCCTATTAGATTGAGCTCCATCACAAAAACTGTTAGTTTCATGTATGTTAGTATCTATTTTAAGGTATCACTGGCATTTCACAACATTCTAGGCCATCTCGACAATTTACCACATCAAGCAAAAACCTTAAACATCTGGAATTCACTGAACATAACTTTTAACTACACATTTGGTTCATATACTTTATCTCCACTATAGTTTTTCCACAATGTGACAGCTATTTGCATGAGTGCATGATTGTGAACGAACAGAATGAATCCACACATTTAAGCATATGCATGCGTGCCAGTGCTTATCATCATACTGTACATACTTGGTGAGGCAGTCCCGTCCCTCCCTGGCATTGTTCATGCTGTCCCAGCTGTATGGGGGCCCCTGTAGTCCTCCCCAGGAGCCTGGGCCAGGGGGTGGCCAGCCTGACGTTTTGTTCTTATGGCTGAAAAATTCAGGAAAGGAAATGCAAGCATGTTTTAAGTGATAATTAAAGCAGATAATTTGTTCCAGACTAAGAATATCTGCACGATTACTGTATAGATTCTCTTCTGTTTTGGGCAATATAGACAACCAGTGAACAGCATCTTTAATCAAGACAGTGGAAACCTGGAAATATTGATAGCCTTACTGGATTTCAAGCTTACAATTAAACTATTTTTACCCAAATTGTCCTCTATTTGAAAAAAACAATCATTACACAGCATTTAAATGAAACTAGTGCATTAGAAGTGCACTCTCAGAGACACTTTGTGCTCCTCTAGTTAGATTTCTCTCATTCCAATTAGTAAGACTTGTCGTCTCTCAGTGTGAGATCGCACTGCTTAGTGCAATCGACCGCAGTCAAATAACAGCTCATCGACGCCGCAGATAGGCAATCGATGGCTGCACGCACGAGCGGCTCTACGGTGGTCGCTCAGCAAAACTGTACGCACGCAATGAGGGAAGGCAGTGATGTGACAGCTGATTCTCTTATTGTAGATTAAGCTAACAATGCCATTGTGGGTTTCAGGAGGGTGGGAGCGCACAGAGGCAGGGGGAAGAGATGGGAGAAGAGCCACTGTGGGACCTCAGTGTGAGTTATACCAAAAAGCCTTCATTCTATAATGAGAAATCAAAAATTTACAGTAAGTCTCACGTGCTACAGCGACTAACTGCACACAGATCATTAAGCATCCAATCCCTGATTCTCCACAGAAGCAGCATCTGTATGCTTATCTCCACCATCTGATTTATTTTGTTTAGCCTTCCTCCCACTGCCATAAACCACCAGAAGAAGTTTATGCCTGTCAGAGCAAGTTGATGCATAGTTGCAGTAAAAATTAGAGGTTTAATAGAATTTCAGTAGCAAAATGCATGCTAATATATGAGCAAACAGCTGATTCTTGTGTTTTATTTACATTTGATGCTCCAGCTCTTGCATTTGCTTACAGATAAAAAGCCAAACTGTTCAGTCACCATCTGACACACATTGTTAAAGTAGGTGAACATGCATACTAGATGAGGACGTCATCACCGTACGAATCGATTCCCATATCGCGCTGTCGATGGGTTGAAAACATCAGTCATAACATAGCATGTGGTATACAAAACAGAAAATTGTCCTTAGATCGAAAGTGTGCGACAAGCTTAAATAAAGTAGGGCAAAAAGTGAGAAAGGATGTTTCAGTTGTCTCAAGACAAATTTTTCGCATGCCTTTGTAAAATCTTAAAAATAAGAAGAGATGATATTTTTTGAAGTTGATCCTGAGAAGCAACAGATCCATTTAAACACTTTTCGGCTTTTGGAGTTCGACTCCTCTCTATTCTGTTTCCTTCCACGGATTACGCTTAGATGCCTCTGCTGATCTTCAGTCATCTGAAAGAAAAACATATCCGCTCTCCACTTTAGAATCCCAATCAGAAGCTTTTGCACCCAAAAGACACAGCGGCCGTGGAGCTAACGGCGGTCCAGATCTCCAGTGTGCAGCCAGACATTCATCTGTCTGTCATTGTGCTGCTGCTGCTGCTGCTGCTGCTGCTGAGAGCAGCTTTGGTCCAACCTGAACTAAACTGCTGTGGCCTCGTCTCCTTTATCCCATAATCCCTCTCATCACAGAGAAAACAAATCCACGCAGTGTGTGTCTGCGAGTGTGAGTGTAAGTATTTCTGTGTGAGCGTGTTCGGCTGTGTATAACTATGTGAGGATGTGTGTGAGTGTGTGTGGGGAGTAAGAGGATTTTGGGAGAGCAGCAGCATGTATGGAAACACCGCTGCAGCTGAGAGCTGGAGTCACACAGCGGGAAGTAGGAAGTGGAAACGGATTCTTAAATATCACCTGGATGCCGTTCCTGCTTCTCTCATCACTTTGGTCTTCTTCCAGAAAAGAAAAAACTAATCTGATCTAATGAGACAGAGAAGACCAAATGTCTCTGACGGTAAGGCCAAAAATGTGGCCTACTGAAAATGCTAGCATAACAGCTAAATGGGAACTCTTGTGATAAGCATGCTGTTCCCCAGAAGACGATCATTTAACAATTTTTATTTGATGTCTTTGCATCAAACCTCTGCTAATGAGCAAAGTATAGCCGAGCCTGACAGGAGCATGATTTGTTTTAGTGGATTGAAGCCAGCGTTAGCCTTACTAAAAAAGTGAAGCATGTAAAAAGACTAATGCGATCTTTTCTGTATGATCTTTTCAGTTTTATTAATTATGTGTCAAATACACACTGCTGTGAAAAAGCTTTTGCTCCCTTCATAATTTATTTTTTTGCACATTTGTCACATTTAGTTTCAGATTATAAACAATATATTTTTATATTAGACGAAAATGACCCAAATAAATCCAAAACGCAGTTTTTAAATGATGATATATTTTATGAAGGTGAAAAAGCTAATAGCTCCTAAACCTAATAACTGGTTGTGCCACCCACTTGCAATAACTGGCAAGAGGTCTTTTGAATATTGTCCTACTGTTCTTTGCAGAATTGTGACACTGGTTTTTCCTCTTGGAAAAACTTCACCCTGAACTTTATAAGCCCAGTTAACTGTTAGCTTGTGTTTTAAACAACTAGCAGAGCAACAGCCCCGTCTCCTTCCCTGAGTGTTAAATGCTGCCATTTTGTCAACAGCGACACCTTTTCTGCACTGTGTCATCGTAACAGTGAATCAAGTGTGGACAACAAGGAGGACTGCAAAAGACCCCTTCCTGTCATATTCACCAGTTAAATAATGGTAGAACAAATTTTACAGCAGCATGCTTAAATGTTTCTTTCATTAACAGCACAGAAGATTTCTCTATGTCTAAGGATGACTCAGGCTTCTCTATGGCTTCAGCATATTTCTAAAATGGGAGAGATTTCTTACTAAACAATCTTTGTGGAGAAACTTACAGACTTTGACAAGTTAGAGACATGAACCCTGAAACCAGATCACACTTCAGTCTAATTGAAGTGCGTGCACACAAGCTCACTCCTCTGTTTCCCCCTTTGAAGAGTTTTACTGCAACCTGCGGTCAATACGATATGCATTCAAAAGAGGCAGTGGGGCCCTTTGCTTGCCTTTGCTGAAAATGACAGTGTATTTATCAATTCATTTTCCTCTTAAAAACCCTATCCAAGGGACGAATTCCCCTGTTATTCCTGCTGCTGTCAAATTCATAACATAAACTCCATCCAAAGCTTTTCCGGCCTTTGCAAAAATATACAGACAAAAGCTGTTTTTAATGAAAGCCAGTAAAGCACAATAGAATAAAAAGAGCTATAAAATGTTAAAGCCATGGGCTAATTTCAGATAACATCATGATATGACAACTATGTAGTACAGGGATCCTCGCATCCAGGCCTCGAGAGCCGGTGTCCTGCAGGTTTTAGTTGCGTCTCTGCTTCAACACACTTGAGTCAAATATAGAAGTCATAATCAGGACTGGAGAACTTGACTGCATGCTGAGGAGGTAATTCAGCCATTTGATTGAGGTGTGTTGGATCAGGGACACGTCTAAAACCTGCAGGACACCGGCTCTAGAGGCCTCGATGTGAAGATCCCCGACGTAGTACATCTGGGAAGAAATATTAGATTTTAATATTTATTTAATGCCTATTTAAGAATAAAAACAGATTCCAAATATTCTATGAATTGATTAAGTAGTTTTAGGTTGAGTAAAATGTGTGTAAATGGACTGCCTTTAGTCTACAGCAATGGTTTCCAAAACAGAAAATCCCATGCCATCCCATTGCTACAGTTAGCATGTTTTCTAAATGTTTCATTTATATAAAGATGGAAAGTTAAACTGGAGCATTTATTTTAGAAATGCTACAGTTAAGTCAGCATTGCTTAATGCAGTGTTTCTCAAATTGTTGTTCACAATGTGCATGCGTGATCTCACCACGGTCCTATTCACACTTGATTTACAGTTTTGTGATTACTTTGAAGATAGCTTCTATTTGAGAGACAGTGTGACATGATATATTGCAATTGATATTACAATTGCCCCTTTGGTTGTGGCCATAATAACTCTCTGACATCTTGTATTAAAAAATAGCAAAAGATGACTAGCGTAGTTGAAGATATCTATGAGTTATGACAGAAAATGTAAAAGGATTAACAGTGCCCCCAGTCTCCCCTACTTAAAATGTGGAAGATTTGTCAATAAATTGTTAGTAATTCGGCATTAGGTAATCAACACATGATTATAATGGTATTTTTGAGTGATTTAGAATCCTCATGCATGCTTCCTGTAGTTAACCGCCAATGATTTGTTATGGCTGGTCCTTCATTGACTCTCATTACAGATATTGATCCTCTCAGACTTAACATTAGCCTGTTTAAAACACTAAGAACAAAGACTGGATCACGGTGATTTGCTGGACTCCAATCCATACCCCCTTGCATATACCCCGTAAGTGCATGAGAGAAAGGGTTTCATGAGACATTAGTACACCTGCATATATTTGCACACATGAATGATGAATAAATACCTGTCCTTACAAAGTAACAAAGACAGCGGTTGGCCGGATCGCTTTTTGCTGCATCATATGTCAAACCCCCACGCAAAACAGTCGAGCCAGCTGGCACGGACTTTGCTCCTCAGCCACATGCTCCAGTCAGCAAGAACGCATGGCCCCAAACACTGAGCTCAACAAATGTTTCCATTCTCATGTACTGCAGCTATGATTTGGGTTCTTACTGTCCAGTAAAAATAATCCAGAGGGGTCAGCCAGTCCCACATACACACATACTGTAAGTGCGCCTTACATGCAGCAGTCCATCAGAGCAGTGTTCATGTCTACTGCACAATTCAAAAATCACTAGAAAATATGACTGCTCCCTACTTGGAAGCCGTGTTTGTGGTAGCTCAAAACTGAAGCCTTTGGGCTGGGGCTAGAGTTGGGCTAGGCTCATTTATTCCTTATTATTCTTTCTTTTATATGTTAATGCAGTTATAACGTTGTGTAAAAGGTTTAAGCACTTCAGAGGTTTTCATTCTTATCCATCAAGCGATACCATCAGAGAGTTGCCCAGTCAGCATCAAAAGTCATCCAGCAGCACGACAGCAACTCCAAACAGTCATAAAGAAGCATTTTCAGCGACAAAAAGAACAAGGAGCTGTACAGCAGATGGTATGGCCCCCACAGGGCTCTGATCTCAACATCCGTGAGGCAGTCTGGGATTATATGAAGAGACAGAAGCAGATAAGAAAAGCTAAATCCACACAATTGTAAGACATTTAAAGGCATTACCTTAAAATCAGAGATCAGGCACACTGTGATTTTTCTTCTCCCTCCCCCCCCTTCAGTGTTACATTGTTATGTTTTTGATTGCATGTCTCAGCAGGTTCTTTGCTCTTTCCACTAAGCGATCTAAACCCTGACATTATCAGTCTTTATGTGACAGTCCCTATGAAGGAAAATGGGGTCCAAAAGAAGGAAATGAGCCACTGAGTCATTTCTACTTTGGCCTTTACTGACACACATTTTCAATTCTGAATTTGAATCAGCAGAATTATGATTCAAACGAGATGCTGTAACATTTCAAAGATCCAGCCTCAACAATGAGGCCATCTGAAGGACTCTCTCTGCCAGTGGCCTGTCTACCTATTACTGCATGGAGTGAAAATTATTTTGTTTGACCTCCCTTTTTTTCAATAGATTACAGAGACACACACACACACACACGCACACACACACACACACACACAAGGGGAGACATTACATTTTTCAAACCCCCTCAAGATCTTCAGCCAGACTGACTGAAATCACACAAAAGGCAAAGCTCTCCCAAGATGCTTTAGCCTACATTATGACAATACTTACTGCAGCCGGCGGAGTAAAATCAGCGTCCCCCAGCCTGAGTGGCCCTGCCAATTCCCACCACTTTACACTCTACAGAACAACTAGGGTAATTTGCGATCAAGCACACTTCTATGGGAGACTTTCCTTTTACAAGCTGAGCAGGATGCGTCTCAGAATACAAGGACATGTAGGTTAAGTGGTTGGGCGGAGCTTCGTGAAATGTACACGGAAAATGTAAATTAGGGTTTGGGTCACTTCTCTCTCAGTTCCCTCACTTTAACCTGCCAGCTGAGTGTTTCATAAAAAGAAAAGTATTCATTCGCAATCTCCTCTTTATAAACAGAGAATGATTTAAGTGCTTTAGGAAAATCTGCTCTGATCATAGGTATTTGAGCTGAACGGAGTTGAGATGGTGTGCAAAGAGAGAGACTTTCTATTTGCTGTGGTTTCACACCACTGAACAGGCAAACTCCTAAAATAAAGAATAAAAAGAGTCTCCTACAAGAACTTCACTATTAGCGTGAAGCAAGTGTGCGCATGTTTCAAGAACATGTTCTTTTAACTCAGCGGGAGGCTCTATTAAGAACACTCTGGCTCTACTTTAAAGGTCCCACAGAAAAGCACAGGATGAAGGCTGGCTGTCTTCCTCTGCTTCTGGTTTAAAGTTCCAGCAGAAATAAAGGGGAGTGAGGGAAGCAGTCTCCAATCCCATACAGACTACGATAACAGCTTGCGGGTTCATTGCATTTTACACTGTGTGAGCGAGCATGGCGTAATAAAATCTTGGTCACAGTCTGTGCCGTGTTGTGCTATAAATTTTGGAGCGTGTCAGATTGTGTGATGAATGCCTGGGAAATCGTAGCCTGACAGTGTCGCTCTGAAAAATTGCAAACAGGGACATATCATAATATCATCATCTTAAATCATCCATCGGCTCAGTAAAAATGTATCAAAAAGCAAGCCTTAACCATCACAGCTCCATTACTATACGCATACACATGAACTACAATTATGATATTAAATTTCTACCGTTGGTATTAATTCTGGTTGCTTCTGCCAAACATAAATCAAACTACACTCATATTGGGTATATCTCTTCAGTTGTTCATTAATGTAAATCAGCCAATTACACGGCAGCGGCGTAATGCATTTAGGCATGTAGACATGCCAAGTCGACCTGCTGAAGTTCAAACTGAGCATCAGAATGAACTTTGAACGTGGCATGGTTGTTAGTGTCAGACAGGCTCGCCTGACTATTTCAGAAACTGCTGATCTACTGAGATTTTCATGCAGACACATCTCTGGGGTTTACAGAGAATGGACCAAAAGAGAGAAAGTATCCTGTGAGTGGCAGTTCTCTGGGTGAAAATGCCTTGTTGATGAGGTCAGAGGAAAATGCCTCGTAGAATGCTACGAGTACAGTAACTCATGATAACCAACGTACGCAGAAGAGCATCTCTGAACTCACAACATATCAAACCTTGGAGCAGTTGGTCTAGAGCAGCAGAAAACCACACCGGGTGCCGCTCCTGTCAGCTAAGAACAGGCAACAGATGCTACAGTTTGTCTAGGTTTACCAAAATTAGACAACATGTCTGATGAGTTGCATTTTCTCCTGCAACATTCCGATGGTAGGTTCAGAATTTGGATGTAAACAACGTGAAAGCATTAATCCATCCTGCTTTGCATGAACAGTTCAGGCTGAAGTTCATATAGCGGTGTTGGGTGTTTCTTGAATGAACGCCTAGAGTGGCCATTTGAGGAACTGCAGTTTTTTGCAATTCTGAACCAGCTAAACATTTTAGCGTTGATGGCTGGCCCTTGTTTAGGCTGTGTCAATTTTTACCACAAAGCAGAGCAACTGACTTCTTAATCCAACACGCTATTTCTCAATGTAAAACTTAAGTCTGGCAAGAGCTGGCAGTCTCATCAAAGATGATGTGTTTGCACATTGCAGTTAAGTTAACATCTCATCTGAATTAACTGGATTCATGCTGCTGTCAGTAGAACAGGATTGTCCAGTCTGGCATTGATCTGTCACTCGAAGGTTCCTAATTGGCTTGCTAATACAGCTTCTCCACTCTTAGTCTTCCTGATTATGCTCATTAAAACTCCAAGTTAACACAGTCTTAGTTGCTAGCAAGACAACTCCAGCAATTGCTTGAACTTCCTCCGGTGCACACACACTTATTCCATTTGTTATCTTTCTTTTCTGCTCTCCTACTCATTCAGTCTTCCTGCTGTTCATAAATGAAACATTGGTGAATGTTGTTAAAAGTTGCCCTAGAAGTGCTCTCCATTTATATAGCTTTACTATCTGAACACAACATGCTTTGGCTCTCAGTGCATTTTACACACATGGGCAGCAACGCACACACAAACACTTTCTTTTTATGTAACCCATCGAATATTTAGCTCCATTCAGAAAGCTGCCTCTATATCTTTCAGAGTGGGAGTTTGCTAAACAAACATGACAGAATTAAAAAGAAAATACAAAACACTATGAGACTTTCACAAAGTTGCTAATTTGCAGTAAAAGGCTTTGGAACCTCTTGGAAGTTAAACACTTGCAAATTCAATGAATGCAGTGGGAAAAGCTGCTCTTCTCAAGAGCAATTTGATTCGCTCATCAACTCCGGGGTTAATGAATTCATTCATTCCGATGATTCCTGTTCACTCCCCAACCATCAATCAGCAACTTTCCGTCCATCATTTCCCAGAGCCTGGCATCAGGCTTATCAACTATCCCCAGATAAACTGTAACTTTACCAAGCCTCTTACCAAGAGGCTGTGCATCTTACTTTAGTTTTCCACATGATGCAAAGAAATACATAAATGAGCTTAAATACATAAATGAGGTTAAACCTGCATCTTATAACCTATGCTCGTCACATTACGTGCAGTATTTTTGCTACTATTTGTCATACCAGCGTATGGCACGGGAAGCCAATGTCAAAATTTGCAGTTCAACAAACAAAGCTATAACATGACTGTTTGCTTTTGCAACCAAGGCACCAACTGCTTGTGAGCGCCACACCGGAACTACATAAATCACTGAAAAACAATCTACAGCAATTTTCAGTGGACTGAAAGAGGCTGGTGTTAAAGCAATTTATCAAAATGTTTTTTTTCTAACAATAGGTGATTTATTAAGTTTTGACCATGTCCTCTCAGGCTGCCCTGACCCTAAACGACCAGATATAATCATTTGTATTTCCCTGTCAGCCAACCAAGCTGCTCGGTCCATAGCCTAGCAGCACTAACTACACAGGCAGTGTGTCACCACTCTTCTGCTATTTTATGGTTGCGGTTAAATGTTGCATTTCTGGTGTTGCACTATGCCGCAGTGTGCACAATAAAGTCTTCCCTCTGCAAATTAACTGTCCTCCATGATCATAATAAATGCTGAACTTTACTTGCAGTTATTAGCTAGATTCACGTCGTTATATCCTTTAGAGATGAAACTCAGCTAGTTTCTAACGCTCATTAGTCTTACTGATGTGGAAACATGCCAAAAGCCTGTGATGATGGAATCAATTAATAGCGCACCATAAAATGGTACTCCTTACAAAGACATCAACGTAGGTGAGTGAGGGAGCTGCTTTATGGAGGCTTCTGCTCAGCTGACTTCAGCACCATGGACAGCTCCCTTCTTCCTATACAGCACTTACAAAATGTGAACGCTTATATTCCAGTCAGCGCACATACGCATTGTATAAGCAGACAGAGATGTCAGGGTTATGTCAATATGTACACAGTCAGCTGCATCAATCACAGCTGTCCAGCCTGGTTAAACCTCAGGGCACTGCAGCCTCATTTAACAATGAAGCTCACGCTGGACACCAGGCGACTAGTATCACCTCAGATAGTATGACAGCAGCATTAATAAACACTGCATTAGGTAAAGCCAGATCCCTTCTCAGGGACTGTCTTTAATGACACTTCAAATGTCATTTTACAGCATTTAACAAGCATGAGTTTGTGGAAATATCACATTTCTTCAAAGGAAGAGCTTTGGTTGAAGGCCAGCACCTGCAGACGCAAGATGATAAGATAATAGCTGATGAAAGCTCTAAATCACAGTGAGGAAGTTAAGATGTAAAGGATATGGCAGTGAATATCCATGTGAACTTTGGGGACTATGGTAACATCCTAAAAGAGTTCTCTAGTGTTACAGTTACATTAGGGAAAAACAGTGGCTGGAGTCCACATCATGACAAAATGATTGCAACTACATGCAGTCTGTTCTTGATCTGCTATCAGTCTGCCACCAGTTTGCAGTTGGCAGTCTGTGATGGCAATTAACTATAATGAATTGTCAAAAATCACAAATCTGTTATCATCCATCCATCCTCTTCTGCTTTTTCACAGTTACAGGGGGGCGGGAGCCTATCCCACCTGTCACAGGTGAGAGGTAGGGTACACCCTGGACAGATCTCCAGCCTGTCGCAGGACTAACACAGAGAGACGCTCACATTCACACTTCTGGGCAATTTAGAATTACCAGTTAAACTAACCCCACTAACTGCATGTCTTTGGACAAGCACAGGGAGAACATGCAAACTCCACACAGAAAGATCCCGGCCAGGGTGGATTCAAACCCTTCTTGCTTTGAGGCAACAGTGCAGTGTAGCCCCCTGTTACCATCTATATGCACAGAAATTCACATTAAACAGAACAAAGACAAGGCAGGAAGTCAAGCTCTAGAATCCACGTAAAAAACAGGTTCGTTTGGGTCCCCTTAGGGTCCTATCAGAATGCATATATTTTTGTGTTGGTGGTAATGATTCATTTATTGAACTTTATTACATCTACTTATTTCTGACAAGCACTGGCCATTGTGCCTTCATTGGTGACATTTCATTTAAAAAACATCTCAAATGTTTTAGTTTATTGTAATAAAACATTAGTTTTGCTTGTATCAGCCTGTAGTTATTGGTTGGTTTTAACATGTTAATAAACACATGCTTTATGCATGGCTAAACCTACAGTATACCTACATACCGTGTAAATATAAGTTTTTAATCCTTTAAGGAAATGCAAATGCAAAAGGACTACTGCCCTATGGGTTCTGTGCAAGCCAAAGCATGATTGACTAACAGGATGGGCTGTGTGTGCTGAAAATGGGAGCTGAAACAAAGATCAATAGGCAACACAACTCTTACAGCTCACTAGGAGGTCATGCTTGCTCGGTGACAAGTATTGCTTTAAATGATATATTACCAATAGTGTTTTGATCCAGATGGTTTCACTTGGACCTTCGATTAATGAAACTGGAAATCTCACCAGTCACTCTGCCTCACATGGAGTCTGAGTAGTAAGCAAAACTGAGCTTAGGAAAAGCTTAGAGTAGGTCACTAATAATTCTGAAGAACACAAAAAGAGCCACTACAAGAAGAGAATGGAGAATAAGAGTAATGTCTTAAGTTGTATCTGGACAAGATAAAGGTGATAGTTGTACTTTACTTGTGTCTACGCTGTGTCTAACACGCTGATAATGTCCTCTGTCTCAGCAACAGACCTAAAACACTTTACAGCATCGCTTTTCAACCTTTGCGGCACAGCAGTGTATCTCTGTTGGACAACAGAGTCCACGAAACAACACCTCATTGATTCACTGTAAATGTCAGGAGGAGTCCAGCGGAACCAAGGGGTAGAAAATACAAAAGGGCAGCAGAGCAATTATTGTTTTTTTAAAAAAAATATTGTTGAATTATATTTCTGCTGTTGTTGAATCAATAATTTCTGTAGATGGCAAAAGCACCCTCTGGAGCAACACTTGAACTCACCAAGGGTAAAACCAGGATCATTATAAAGATATTATTCCATATCGGAAAGAACTGATGCGTACAGAACTGAAGTTACAATATGTGTCAAAGCCTTAATATACAATAGATTCAGACAATCAATTCTTCTATCTTTACTGTATGTGTTGAGCTAGAGCAGAAAACCAAAACCTATAATGAGATTCAGCATTTGAGTTGCAATTTGTACATTATGGGTGTCCATTAACGGAACCAAGATTAATATGCAGCTTAAAGATTCGGACCGCCAAAGGCAATAAGACCCACCAGTCAGCTTATTTTCCCAGTTTGTGATAAACAAAGCCTTTTTTAAAATTATTAATATTAAAGAATCCCAGAAAATGTCATGATTAAGACACATGTCGAGCGAGGTTTGTGTGTTAGATTCTCAGAGAGCATCATGTATCAAATAATAGTATTGGAATAATTAAAAAATTGGTCTTATTTTTTTTTTTGCATTTGTTACAGATCTTCTTAAAGTTAATTTTCCATTCTGTGCCAGAGCTCTTTACCCTCGTTCATGTTCGGACTGGGGAACGCTGCATTAACTGAGGTCATGCCTGTGGGGAGTTTCACTAACACTGCGTTTCTGGTTGGTTGGCTGCACTCGCGTGATGCAGTGACAACCAAAGCATTGACTACCCTCCGTCTGTTTGGTTCAAGTCAATTGGAAAGGTTAGAGGAAGAGTGTGTGTGTGTTTGCGTGCGCGTCTGCTTTCAGTGTGTGAAAGAATCCATAGCTGCAGAATGCGCAAATGTACGTCACTGAATACAATTGAGCAAAGCCATTTATCACTGGGTGCATTCAGTTCCTGTCAAAACAGAAACAGGCTGAAAACATTACAGCCGACTAAAACATCTGCAGCTGACAATGAAGCCTGATTCCACGGGCTAAAAATACCTCTAAACGCTCCCTAAATGAGATTATGCGGGAGAATGGTGATCATTAGGATGAATGAGAAACACTTAAGCTCATGTCTTGCTTCTTGGATCATAATTTCCGAAAGAAAATCTCTCCGCTCCCAGATTGTTTACAGCCAAAAAAAGAGAGCGAGCGAGGCAGAAAATAAAAAATGGAATTAGCTAGGTTATGCCATAGATAAATATCTGGCAGTACATTGATAAACATACTTACAGCTGATTAATTAACATTTGTGTAAAATACTAAAACACAACCATAAAGATAGCTATTTGGGATTTTAGGGTGAGTTACATTTTGGAAGTATCTCTTTGCAAGACTTGGGTGCATTGACTCCACAGCGTTCCAAGGTCTTCATATCACAGCGATGAAGCCACAACTGAAATCTGTGATGCGGCATTGAATATATGCTTAAAAGTTGTGAAAGGGAAAAAAAAGGGCTAAAATTAAAATAATTCCGAAGAGCTGCTCGCCTCCATCTCTATTTTTGGTCCTTCTGATAAGCTACATTCATCATGATTCTAAGGCTGCATTTAACAGTATATCTGAAAGATCTCTGTGGAACGTGGGACCTGGAGAGCATGACTGTCTGATTATACTGCAACTTAAATATTTCACACAGAATGAAACATCAACTCACAATGGACCATGAACTTTTCAATGCTTTTTGACTCATTTTATTCCAGTCCTTATACCTGACCCTTTTCAGGGGAAAATGTTTTGTCTGTTAAACCGCTGAGCTATAAATCATTCAAGCATTAAAAGGCACCTAACTCAAGGGATTAATGGCAACAGGTCTGATGGAGACCTCAACATTACTGAAGCAGTGTGGGATCATGTTGACAGAGAACAGAAGGCAGAAACATCCAACGAAGAGCTTTGAATGTCCTTCAAGAAGCCTGGAGAACTTTTCCCGAAGACTACTGAAAGAAATGACAAGAAAGCTGCCTCAGAGTTCAGGCTGTGCTGAAAAATAAAGAAATTGACTTTCAAGCTTGTTAGAATTGCACAGACTCTGTGTTTGCCTCATATACTGTATTTCCAGGTATGTTTGCACATTTAAAAAAAAATGGCTAAAAATGGCTGCACCTGTTTTATTTCTTTATTTCATAAAAAAAATGAGTGAGAGTTTTTTTTTTACAGTACTATGTGTGTGCATGTACATATATAAAAACTGGTCTTGTAAGAATTGTTTTTCATATTTTGCCATTTTGGGGAGTTGACCCATAAAAAGGGGTAAGAGAGAGTCTATAATAATCCTATAAAACCACAGACATTGATCGAGTGCCTTGCTGTTAGTTTGCTCGCAGTGCGTTTCAGGTTTCACGTGTCAGTTATTTCAAACCGAACAATATGGAGTTTCCCATCTTCCAGTTTGTTACACTGACACGTAAAAAATGAAGTTGTGCAGTAACTCTGAAGCAAATTTTCAACCAGCTTCACACCGACGTGGTTGTAAAACTGGGAGGCCTCAAACCTTGTTTGGTTTTTCAATTAACTCGAAATTCAATTAGCCAATTCATTTCAACCTAATTAGGGGAAATAAGAGCACAGCTCAGTCAGCAGGGACCGGACTGAGTGTTTATACACCTCACTCACATCACATCAGGCTTAAAAGTGAAAGACAGCGTGAGTGTGCATGTGTGAGACCTGTACGGCAGGCTTACAGCACATTTAATGTGTGTGTATGTATTATGTGATCGTATTTGGAGCAGAACTAATTCCTCCACTAGCCTCTTTAGAAAACACACGTTTTAGCGAACAAGCAACTGGCTGAACTCAGCGTTCAGCTCATCTTTCACCTCCTTTTTACTCACTCGACTTATTTCTTTTTCTATTACATTTGTCCCTTCACTTTATCTGACTGCTTGACCAAATGAGCTAACAGATGACTGAATGAGAGGCTAATGTCACAACAAATTATAGTATGTGACGCTGATGTGGGAAACCCCCTCCCCATAATAGGAAAAGACACGCTCAATGCAACTTTATGTAACTTAATAAAAAAAAAAGTCCCTACTTCTACATTTGACATTAAAGATAAATGACAAGCATTCATCAAGTCCACATTTTCCTGTCATGTTTGATTCACTTTGTTTCACAGTGCCTGAGCGTGTGTGTGTGTGAGTCAGAGGAAATTTAAAAATGTACAATTTACAAGATATTTCTCACTTTCCTTTCGTCCTACAACTGCAGAACTGCTCGCTGCATGGAGTAAAACTAAGCCGGAGTGATGAATTATTGAGCGCACACTTGGAAAAGGATGTGTACTGTAGATGTTGTGCTCTTGAAACATCCGGTCGTTCCGCTTTTTTAAAAATTCATTTACAAAAAGGAAGAATTTATGAAAAAACACCAGAAACATCAGTTATTAAGATTTCAATAACTGCATAGTGTATATGTGTAACTCTGCGCGTCTGAGTGTGGGTTATTCATTGTTTTGAGTTGGCATATCTGTCTGAGCGAAGCGGCCTGGAGAGAAATCGGCCTCCGGGAAAGAAATCAGTTGAGGAGATTGTCCTTTAGAGCTGACGAGAGCTTTGTGTACGTCCTGTAAACATATCGAGTCGGTAGTTTATAGATAACTTTGTTCTGTCTTTCCAGTTGAGTAATTTAGTTTTTCTTGGCCACTGTTGAAGCTGGAGTTGAAGATTTGTAGATGTTGTGGGATTGTAAGTGAGGAAATATTGACTGGAAGAAAGATGCAAGGAGAGAGGGGAATACTAAGCATGTGCAGAGCCAGAGCGGATGGAAGCAGTACGAGCAGTACACACTGCAGTGGAACATTGTGTGCAAGTGTTGCGGTCTGTGATGCTCATAACTCATAGCTTGGAGAATGTCCTGTTGCATTTGCCTTTTGATGTCTGGTTTAGTTTTGCAGCAACAGCTCTGACACACATGCCATGCCTTCCAGCATGCCAGGTGCGCGGCTTCAGTTGAGTTTAGTTGCAGCACGCTGGCGCTGATGATAATGCTGTGCGTAAACTTTTTTTGTGTGTGTTCTGAGATCACTGGCTTGAGAATGCAGTAAACGGAACCAATTCTGAGCTGTACAAGTGAGTTAATTTCTGTTTGGTAAACATCAGAAGGAGTTGCACTGTGCCTTTGTGGATCTAGAGAAGGCATATGGATGACAGGGTGCTAAGACTGTGTGAGGTGTGCGGTTCATTGAAGTAGTGAAGGAGGACATGGCGACGGTTGGTGTAGGAGAGGGGGAGTCTAGAAATAGGAGGCGATGGAGGCAGGTGATCCGCTGTGGCCACCTCTAAAGTGAGCAGCTGAGAGAAGAAGAAAAAGAAAAGGAAGAAACCAATCAGCTGGAAGCTTTTTTGACTAGTATAGTAGTGACAATACTGGGCTATATTGTATGCATGCTTTAGTAGGGTCAAAGGTCATGAGAGAGCTACCACTGAAAAGGCACCCAATGGTGTGGTTACACCTTTCCATTTCCATGCAGAGATGTTAATGAGTTCTTTATTGATTGAGTATGAGTAGAAAACCTGAAAGTCTGACGTTAAGTATGACATTTGCTTTCAGCAGGCAGTGGGAGTGGTGTTCATGGTGTAAATCTGAAGCAGTTGTGGGGGTTAATGCAATATGCTGAACGGGGAGATACTTACAGATGACCTGTTCATCATCAATCCAAGGAGAACTGGAGATGTTTGTCCAGCATCAGATACAGATAAAATGGTGGATGGGGAAGTCGTAGTATAAATGTGGTGCATTGAGTCTGCCATACTGTTTTGGAGTGGAGTTATTTTAATCCTGGAGCTTTTGCTTTTCCAATGAAATGTATTGTCTGCTGGATTAACAAGAGTAATTGCAAATAGATATTTTTGGGATCATTTTCATTTTCATAGTGGAATCAAAGAGAATGGTAGTCTACCCAAGTCTTTTGGGAGGCTATGTTGCATTAGGGTGAAGCTGAGTTTAAATTTATAAATTTGGGTTTGTTGAAATACAGATTCTGAGATATTTAATGGATTGGTTTGTATGGTTATGGTTAAATAATGAATGAATGAATGAATGATAAAGCTGTTATTACCATTGTAGGCTGGCACGAGGGAAGTTGAGGGATTTGTTAGCAAGATGTCACTGGCATATAGGCTGATTTTATGATAATGTGAGATGGTTTTAATGCCTGAAATGGGGTTTATAGCTCACAGCTGAGGTGAAAAGTGCAAAAAGTAGTTAGTAGTAGTGGTACAGATGTTGAATCAGTCTGCAGACTTTGTTTGGGTAGAAGAAACTATATACATAAGATGGAGCCTAAACCATGGGATAATTTTTAAAAATAATGCTGATTGGTGTATTGTTAGTAAAATATACAGTTTTACGAAGAGAAAAAAGATGCCAGAATCATCTATCACTTAATGGTAAATGGACTGGTTCCTATAGAGTGCTTTTCTACCGTACTTTGAGCACTCTATACAACATGCCTCACATTCATACAAGCACTTCTTTCTACAGCCAAGTGCTTTCCATCTAGCGTTCACACATTTATAATCTGATGGTTGCATTGGACAGCAACTTGGGGTTCATCAAATCTTTTTTTTTTTGGAAGGAATTTTCTGTGTTGGCCCTGCGACAGGCTGGCGACCTGTACGGGGTGTTTCCTGCCTCTCGCCCCATGACAGCTGGGATAGGCTCCACCCCACCCCACCTCTCACCGTGCGACCCTGAACAGGATAAGCGGAAGAGAATAAATGAATGGATGAACTATTTTGGCCTCTAAATAAACACTTGTGTTTCAGCAGACCGAAAAGAAAACAGATGCTAAGGTCAAATTTGTACAGTAAATATTGAGCCATGAGATATTTTTTGCACAAAGACATGAATCAGGGAAAACAGCCAGACTAATTCACAAACATAAAGCGTACTTAAAGCTTGGTTTATCTCCACAAGAGCTAATTGAAGGACCATTGTCTAGTTGCTCTAAATGGACAAAAGTACTGGGCCACCTACACATTACAACCCAGGAGCTGCTCGGCCACAGAAACCCATACCATGAAGCTCCCAGCACAAAGTTTTTGCGCTGATGTTAATGCCAGAGGAAGGTTGGAGCTGTGCAGTTACTGAGTAAGTTGAGAGTTGGTGACTTTTAAGCACTAAGCACCTCAGCATCCTCGCTCTGCTGCTTTGTGGCTGAATTGCTGTGGTTTGTTAATGCTTCCACTTTGCAATAATAACAC
>VUQK01029447.1:32507-50035 GCA_015106715.1 Bujurquina vittata | reverse complement strand
GGATAGAAAACGCCATGGGCTGAAAATCCAGTCAAATCTGATGAAAAACAAGGTTTTAAAGCCTTATTTATCCAGGAAAATATAACTCTTGAGATTAAAAATCTCTTTTACAAGAATGTCCTGGCCAACAGAGACAGCAGTAAAATCAACGGTGGTTGTATAAACGAGCAACACACACTGATACACCCAAAATACACAAATTAAGTACACTGAAACAAAGTGATAAAAAAGTAAAATACAAAGACGACCAAAATTCATCAACTTTAGTGGTAATAAAACCTGAAACATCTATAAAAGGCATTGTTGGATGCCAGGGACGAGGGCAATAATGGTCAGGCGAACATGTGCAGCCAAGTCATTTAGCTGAACTCAGTGGGAGCAGCTCCTTAAGATGCAGATGAGTGTGATTCCAGGAGGGAGGAGCTGAAAGTTGGAACACTTTTTCCCAACAAGCCTCCGGGACAGGCAGAAGGAATGAATCTCGGGACCAAAGTCAATAACGCCCCACACTTTCTGACGACTGTAAGTCAGTAAGTACGATGGGCGCAGACCAAGAATAGCCCTATAAATAAGAGCAAAGCAGTGGCTGAGGCTCTGAAATGACAAAGCAAGCCGTCTGACCCGAGCATGCATCCCACAGTGCTGGCTGAGAGCGGCGAGCTGTGCAATAAATCTCAGGGCTGCATATGTAAGGACGCGAAGACACGTGCACATAAATAACGTCACCATAATCCAGCACTGACATGAAGGTGGAAGCAGCAAGTGTTGTTTTTGCCTCAAAGGACTCACACTGAGAGACCAGCACACACTCAGAGCTTGATTTTGAGAACATCATCGGTGTAGTTTGAGCTGAGCTGCATTAAAAACGTCCACCTTAAACGTTGTTCAGCGTCTCTGATAGAGTCTCTGCTGGCACCAGTGTACAGATGCACTGGTTTTAAAAAACTATCTATGATTCATTAAGATCAGTATGCAGTCCTCGCTATGTAGCTGCATGCTGAAGTAGTGGAGCTTTAGTGCCAGCTGCGGGAAAAGGGAATGTGCTCGACAGTATTTTGTATTAAATGTATTATCAGAATTAATTACTCGTGAACTGAAGCAGCAGGAACACCATTGCTTACTTACACCAACCTATTAAGACACCGTAAAGTTGAGCCTTTCTTCTAAATCACTGTTTGAGTTCACTTAAACAGACTCGTAACGACAATATTTGACTTTTAATAACTAGAGCGGTGAAATAAAGGCGGCCGCAGGTGAATTTAAAGACAAATGTGCATGACCTGAGGTTCTCCATGTCCTCCATGGCTACTTTACAGCCTTTTTCTCACGTCTCCCCGGCCCTGCTTTGAGGATCACTGGTTTCTGTTCACTTCTTAGCACGTAGCCAGAGTTCAGCCGAGTGTTGGGTCACCCCGCTGAGCCATTTATTTTAGTCAAATTGTACTAATTGTGATGTTTGTGCAGCTTATATGATAATTCTGCTTTCCAGAACAATACGGCTAATAACGGGTGTAGGGAGGTCATGGGAAAAAGCACAGTCGCGTTCCAATTAGTGCTCTTAGCGCTGATTAACCCTCTCCTCGCCACGCTGCAGCTTGAATGGCGAATCTTATTCTTAATGCTCTCAAATATGCTGTTGGAGAAACGTCATTAGGTGAGGCCTTTTGGGGCACTGACACCCGATAAAAGCGAGGGCGTCTCGGCTGCAGTAAACTTCTAAACCCCTCGTTTGTCAAATGTCCCATAAGAGAGATAGATTATCTATTCATTGGATTCTTTATGGCCCTCTTTCATGTCTTGTTTGCCCACATTAAAGCCCAGCAATCAGCACCATGTGACTGTTCATTATGGTTCCAGGACACTTAAAGAGGTTGTTGTTCTCTTTCCAGACCATTGCTTCCTGGATCCATTTGAACTTGTGTCACTGCGGCACAGCCTTGTAAAAGCCACGGCGAGCAGGACGCTGCGTGCACTCCGAGGCGGACATCTGCTCGTATAAACAGCATCCGCTAACACATGCATGCACTGAGAAAATGAAGGGTTTGTCCACTAATCCCCGCTCTGCTGCTCCACAGACAAACACGGGCCTTTGTAGTGGTTTCTGGTGCAGTGGGGTAACCTGTGGGGATGTAACGCTGCACATGCTTGAAATGTATTTTGTAGAGTTCAGCAAACAAAGAGCCTGCTTCAGTGCGGGCAGCAAAACAATTCCAGGACTAGATATCTAGAAACAAGAAGATATGTCTTTGCTTCCTCTGTGTGGTGATTAGAATGTGATATTGCATGTTTGAAGATGATAAATATATGTATAAAACTCATATCTTGGACTTCTGTTGTGGAAATACCCTAAATTTCATGGAAGATTGTTTCCCAATAAATTGTTTGCCATCCTTAAGTCAAAATTTTGGGTTATTGTCTCCAAATTTTGAGTTAGGCATCTGAAATTTTCGACTACTGGCTCAGACTTCTCACAAAATAGCTTGAAATTGAGAACACAACTTGAAATGTCATGTTATTAAGTTGAAAACTCAAAATGTTTGTTTTTTCCTCAGGTAGAAACGGGCTTCCATACATTGTGAACCTGCAGTTCCTCTAATGTCCACTTGAGGCTCCAGCAGTGAGTCAGCCCCCACAGAGTCTCATCTTTACAGAAGAAATAAATGTGATTGCCTGCTATAAAAAAAATGTTCTGGACTTTATAGCTAATTTCTGCCTTCATAACAATTATGAAGTGGATGATTTTTTTTTATAACTGACCTCTTTAAATTGTATTAATGTATTAAGTTATCAAGTGTGTGACAGGTGGATGTAACACAGGTAGCTATAGCTGACAGTTGTCTGCTTGGCTAATTAGAGTCCTTGAACCGGAGCTCTGGACCATGTTTGAACTGATTTATGTAATTTTGGTAATAAATAGAATTGCATCGTCAGCATAGAGAGATATTTTATGCTCAGTCTGTTGATTCAGGAGCATATTTATTGCAGTTTTCTGACAAATATTTTGGCTGCCTGTATGGTTAATTGTAACAGTTACCACAAATTACCACTAATTGGATGCAACTTTTGAATAAACATAGCTAAATTAGCTGCTAACTTAGGAATCGGTTTTTTTTTTTTGGTATCTAAATATAGTCAATTCTGCCACTTCCAAAAGAGCATAAACAAAAACCAAGGCCTTTTATTGTTAGCTAGCACTCATTAGCAGGTGTCTGTCAGTACAATGCACCCATATAGTCTATGACTGCAGCCTGCTAACAAAGCTAGGTGTGCATCAGCAAACATCCCACATTTTAAAGCTTTGCATGTCTTAGAGAAGGTGTGTTCTACAGGCAGCTAAATGACACTAGAGTAGTTGTCAAGCTCTTTCAGCATCCTTATGACACTCATGGCAGTGAATTTAAAGTTATATGACTGGTGTACTTCTTTAATAGCTGTACATTGGTGTTTTACTTCTGGTCCTTGTATTTATGCCTCTAAGACAATGAAAGGGGCATCAGATTGTAGAGATTTCCATGCTGAAGTATCATAAACCTGAAGAGTACTTTCTAACCATATCCTCCTGGCACCTTATAGGCTTGTTTACTGTAATTACTCCTGGATTTGCAGGTGCTAATTATGGGGATGAAGACATCTGATCTGGGTCTTTGTCAAGACATGTTTTACTTTATAGGTCAAAAGAACAATTTTGGTGTGTGAGCATTAAAGTCAAGTCATTTTAACCTTTTAGGTTTGACTGTCTGAAACTAACATTGCAGATATGAATAATATTGTTTTGACTAAAGCCATAATTTCACAACATCTAATCAGAGGTTTTACTAAACATATCCCTGACGTCATTCCCACCAGTCATAACCACAGATACAGTATCTGTAACTCCGGCTTACCAGTCCAAATAATGATTGCATAAATCACAAATGTCCTTATGATGAGTCTGAATGCATGAGCAATGTCAAGCATGGGAATTCCCATCAAGTGTTGGCCCAGAAAGGCAAAAAGAGGACTAGTAGAAATGCTAGAAATTGCTTGCCATTAAATAAAAAGAGTTTATCAAAGAATAAGAGGCAAAAAGGAGCTTCAGTATTAAGGAAAACTGCACTTGAAGACCTGTCACAAAGTCTGACCCAAGGCTCTCCCACTGTGGGTGCATTTATCTTTAAAATGGATTGCCATGGCTTCTGACATAACTAGAGACCCCCAAGGCCTTGTTAAAGCTGCAGTTAAATGTATCTACAATATATTGGTATTAATCATAAGTCCAGTTCAAGAGATCAGCAATGACATTCTGTTAAACCAGGCAGCAATCCTCACTGGGTTTTATAGCTTTTCTGGCTAAACAAATGCCAAACGTTGCACCATTTTTCCAGGAAACATTGATGGATATCTGCAGTCGAGATATTAATATTGCTTCCCAGAGCCATTTGCTATTTGGCCTTTAAGAGCAGGAGTTATTGGATAAAGTTTCACAAAAATATAATCCATCCATTTTCTTACACTTCTCCTTTTTAAGGTTGCAGCAGGTTTAGTACAAACCATAAATTGTTTATAGAAGATGGACATTGCCACTGTCTCATCACCCACTTTTCTTTCTTTTTTGTTTTTGGAGTGGCCATATTTAGTGTGCAACCTCTCTGGGATGTGCCCCTCCTCATGAAAGAAAAAAAAAAGAATGAAAGGAGGAAGAGATGAAAGATATATTCTTAAACTACTAATTACTGTGGACATTTAAATAAAATCATTTTGGCCATCTGTTAGTAGAATTACCTGCAAGGAGGCCACACCCTTGACTAAGCACCAAACAGGTGATGTATGCTAGAGTCATATTGGCTCACAAATATGCCAACATTACCTAATTGAAGCATTTAAATTAGTGCATTTGAAGCAGTTTTTTTTTAATTACTAGGTGCTCATTGTACAAACTTACGTACAAACACCATTTTTACATTGATTTAAAACATGGACTGTATATAATTGATGGACACAGCTATGATGACATCACCTGCTGGTTGGTGAGTTGTGATGGTGTGTCGTCACAAGGTCAGTGTTTTGAATTCAGATGTGGTGAGTGAGGGGTGGATCTGAGATCCCCTGTGTCACCCCTGGCTTTATCGTCCTTTTGGCTCTAATTCGTCCATTATTTCCAAAAAAACTTCATATTTCATTCAGTGAAAAATGAAACTAGAGACCGAGACCATAAACGTATGAGGAAACTGTTTACAGAGACCATAAATGAGGTGAGCAGCAGTCTTGTTTTCCTATAGACGTCTACAAAATAGGCATTCAGGGCCCTCGCCCCCTGCTGGCCAATAGGAGGATTGCAGTCTGTGGCACAGAACGCATTTTCTCTGTGATAAAAAAATCATCTTTTTGGGGAGATTTTTCTTTCAGACCAACCGCCCATTGATCTTTCTTTTGGTCAAAGATAAGGAGATCATTACTCAGAGGCCAAAATGACCAAGCTATGACTTCAGATGCCGGAGCACAGATGTGGTGGTTTTTAAAGGTAATATGGGGATGTTTTACCCCATTAACATTTAAAAAGTCTGTTTATCCTGAAAGTGTCCCAAAGCGTCGTCTAAGTCCTTGAGATAACGTCTCTCTGTCTGTAAAGGCTCGCTGTGAGCTGCAGGATTCCCACGCCACTCATGTTTTGACTCCCCAAACTCAACAGTAAGACGGTTTCTCAAAAAGTGCCTCTGATTTTCAGAGCTGAGCAGCTCCAAGTGCTTCTAGTTAACCTTGGCAACAAAAAAAAAATGCTTATAATTTTAATTTCCCATAAGAAGAAAACTTCACAATCTCTTTTTATCCCTTCCCCTTGTTTTCATCACTTTACTTCCTCATTTTTGCCCGTCTACCTCTGTCTTCTGTGGCTTCGGATACCTTATTTGTCATTTTTCTCCTCTGCGTCTGTACATCTTCATGCCTGCTCTTCCAGTGCTGTAGGTGGAGCACAGAGAGTGGAAAATAAAGCCCTGGAAGCCACCAAAATGTCATGTTAATGTTTCATAAATCTTCCCCCATCTTGGGATAATTGCTGAGGGGAAACAGGCTGTGTGTCTGCACACACTCAACCCAACAGTTGTGGTTTGGCTGCAGCTTAATGTGGTGAATCTTTCATCATTTTGTCTGCTGCTGCTGCACTACGGAGCGCTGCAGGGCCCAAAATAAGGGCTTCTCTCGCCGCTGTTTAAGCGTCTGCGATGAACTCTGTGACCTCTGCAGTGCAGCCGCTCCCTTTGAACCGCGGGGTGAGGCGGTCAAGCGTAAAGGTCAAGGCTAATTCAAGGTCAAACAAACGCGACCTGATAATCATCTCGCTGGTGTTGAGCGGCATCGGGGGCCTGGCTGTGTTTAACGAGGAGTCGGAGCTCAGTGCTCCCCCCCCCCCCTCCGCCTCCTCAGAGGATTTTATTGTTCTTGTTTGTAAAATGTGAGGCTGAAGACAACCGGAAAAGTCTCAGCTCCGCAGATTCCTGCCGCTGCGCTGAAAGCAGCAAGCAGTCCTGAGCACAAAAACAGGAGATTTATTTTAGAGGTCTTTTGAGAAGGTGTTTTTCCTGCATCAGGTCAATAAATGGGCAAAGGGAGAACATGCAGTAAAGGTCAGGCTAGTCAGGAAGTGAAGCAGGACTGAGCTGAGGGCATTAGTTTGCTCAGCAGGAACTCAGAGCAGCAGCTTTTACAGGGACAGTCGCCCTGACCGGCGCGCTCAGCTTCATATGGCACAAAGCTTGGCGCTGCTTTAAACTTTATTGTGTGCGATAAAAGATGACTGGTGTTCCGAAGGCTCCGAGATCAGGACAGGACGGCATAGTCCAAAAGTGTGTGGTCTCGTAATCTGGCATCTGTTAATAACTGGAGCTTCCATGTGGAGTTTTGATTGGGTCGGTGTCTTCCTGAACACCTGAGGTGAGGTGTTCTGGGCTGAAGAGGCCGCGGGGCAGACCCAGGAAACAATGGAGAGATTAGATCCCTCCGCTAGCCCAGGAGGGCCTCGGTATTCCTCCGGAAGTGATGGAGGAGTTGGGCAGAGAGAGGGGGGTTCGTTTACAGGCGATTTATGCCGTAGCTGCATGTACGCACAAATCCCTCTGAGCCCCTATGGCATCACTTGGAAATGCAACTAAATGTTGCTCTGATGCAGCGCAACTCTTGTGACTGGCCTGCTGCGTTTGTCCTGATTCCTCCCGTGCATGTCCGGCTGCTTTGCTGCTTGTTTCATTTATCAGTAAGAGAATAACAACCATCACTCAACATAAGGACTCACAAATGTCAGAAAAGGTATTAAAAATGACTCGATGTACAAAAAGTGTGGGGAAAAAGATGTTTGCTTGTGAGGGTTACATTGTAGATTCTACAAAGATCCACCACAGACGTCTAAATCAGCTGAGCTGCTGACCCATAAGGTCAGAAGACGGACGGATGGATTACTGTTTTGATTCAATTTTAAATGTGACCAATAACAGCCTGTTGGGGCTCTTATTGGACAAGCTCCACAGACTGAGCGGTCTCAGCAGGTGACTGCCCCTCCCTGAGCCTGGCCCTGCTGCAGGGTTCTTCCTGTTAAAAGGGAGTTTTTCCGTCCCACTGTCACCAAGTGCTGCTCATAGGGGGTCATTTTGACTCTTGAGTTTTCCCTGTGATTATTCTGTGGTATTCGCCGTATAATAAAGTGCGCCCTGAGCCCACTGTTTGTTGTGGTGTAGCGCTATTTAAATAAAATTGAACTGAATTGAATTTTAATCTGATCCAGAATCTTTGGTGGGCCTGCAGGAAACGATCTCCATCAATCAGAACCTGATATCCGGCTAAATACAGGCTCTGTACATATATTTGATTTATTTGCCAGTAAAAGTCTTCTGATCGTGCTTCATTATATAACAGAAAGATGTTAAAAAAATAATGATGGCGTGGCAAAGAGTGTGAGCACTGCCAAAGCTCTTGGTTTGATTGTGATAGAAAAAACATCTTTATTGACTGGAAGCATATTATATCTTAAATAAGATTAAAAATATATGTGCACCAATGAGGCAACATGAATGGATGGGTTGGGCGTGCAGTCATGCGGTTTGGAGCTTCTGAATTCATCCAGACCTTTGGTTTATGTGCAGACTCAGCATCAGGCAGCACGAGCGGAGAGCAGATTTGTGTCACCTCAGCTCAGCCATCGTGTTAGAGTGACATGACTCCTGCAAACTCTGATCTCAGTCATGTCAGTGAATGTGTTTTGTGTGTTTGTGGACTCCTGGAAAGCACACAAAGCTGACAAGCATGGGAAAAAAAATCCACCTAAGTCCCTCTGTCAGCTTTCTAACCAGCGTCTTCCTCCTCACTCCCTCTGTGCACTGCAATCAACCAGAAAACACACAATCTGATATAAATCAGGCAAATAAACAGAACATTTACGGCATTAAGATCTTTATGAGCAGAGATTGGGCAGGATAACACACGGGATAGTGATGCGAGGCCAGCAGAAGCTCTTCTGGCATCACAACCTCTCAGTCTTTGTGCTGCCGTCCATCCAAGAAGGAAACAAAAAGCATAAATCTGTATGAGTTTATCACAGAACACTGCGCTTGGGATTCATTTAGAGGAAAAACACCGATATTTATCACTGAAAAAACTTTTTATCAAGTCGGACTTTCTTTCAGTGCTTTAGTCCAGGTTCCATAAATAATATTATAAAAAGACATTTAGTGGTCCTGAGCCACCCTGTGCATGCAAACCAACGCAATGCTGCAACAAGCTCACAGTCACTCTACGTGATTATTGTTGCCACTGGTTTTACTGCCACATCTATAGCAATGTTTATCCCACCAAAGCACCAAAGATTCCCTGTAGTGTCTCATGTGGCAAAGAAAGCATCAAATGCTGCGTTATAAGTGTTGTTACTCTGGTTCATAATGAGTGTGTATTTATATAAGGAATCCAGGCGAGGATTTTAGCCGCGCTCAGTCTTAGAGAAACCTGCTTTAGCCTTTAACAAGCAGCAGGAAGCCTGTTCCAGCGGCCACTCCCTCAGCTGACACTCCTGTAAAGAGTAGCAGGAGGTTGCTTCAGGTCAGGTTAGGGCACTTTGTCTCCATTCAGCCAGGCGATAAAGGCCACCGTGTAAAAGGAGAAAGGCTATCAGATAGTTGGGGCCAGCCACCGTGGCAGAAATCAGGCGGTTCTGAAAGGCTCCGTCTCGGACTCAGTGTGAGAGAAACCCTCGCGTCCTGACGGCCAGAGATGGTTTTTAAAAAGGCGCCAGATTACAGCGTCTTACAGCCGGCAGTCGCCTGGAGCTGCACTCGTCTTTCCTTCCCCGTTTGTCTCACTTTCAATCGCTTGCGGCCACTCTTTCCGAGCCGCGCCGAGCCCTTCCGTGCACGAGCTTGTCAGCCTTTCAATAGCTTTTGTCTCAAACAAGATAGGATGCCTTTGACTCCTTCCACCTGTCACTGTAAGAGAAAAACGTCAGGATTTTAAAAAAGGAGGCCGAGGTCATTCCAGTTCAGAAAGTCCTGATGTGCATGCTGCAATTTGCATAGCCTTTCATTCACGTTCTCAGGCTGAAATCTCACTGTGCTCGTGGTGATCTATTGTAAAGCCATCTCCAACTTAAAACGACTCCCCGTACAAAGCTGCCTTTTGAGCGCAGCGTCCCTAATGAGTGATGGCATAAAAGAACGGAGGCATCACTTTATTTCAAACGCTTTGATATTTCAAAGCCCGTACATCAGTAATCCTCCTCTCTCAACAGCAACAACGGGGAGGAAAATGGCTCTCACAAAAATAAGCGCGCGAAAGGCTCCACATTGGGGCTCGGGATAATAATACCGGAGTTTGATCTGCAAAGACTCTCATCCCTCTGTGTTTAAAGTTTTCCCAGGTGCTCCAGAGCTAAGCGAAGTAAAAAGGTGATGCGAACTTCAAAGACCGGCGCGGGAGCAGCAGCTAAAATGTCTCACTATCAGGATTCTTTAAATGGGGTGGCACCAAGAGCCGGTCCTGCTGGCTTACATAGTATTCTAGTGTGGACCACAGCGGTGGACGGCCAACTGTGAGACAGTCAGGTGTCCAAGTCTTTAATCTTCTGTTTTATGACTTCTTGAAAACCTTCCTAGAGTCCAGAGTTTCTCATTAAATGCGAGACTGGACACCATTTAAATAAAGACATGGAAAGTCTGGCTACATGCACGGGCTGCTCTTCTGAACTGGTTGATCACGACAGCAACTTTTACCTGCAAAACCATCTCCAGAAAGTGTCCACGCATGAAGCAAATTCTGCTGCTTTCTGCTCTCCAGAGACTACAACGCTGCTCTGTAAAAATATCAACGGGAAGTAAGACACAAGAGTCCTGCTGACCAGTGAGGCTCTGCAGGAGGAAAGGTTCTACTGGGACTGCTGCAGATTTACCTGAGGATGAATGAGTAACCATGTTCTGAACTGTGTTGTCCTACTTTCTGACTTTTGGACTTGTTGGCTAGCCTGACTTCTTGAGGAACATTTCCATCAGGAAATCACGGTGGCAGCAGGTTATGCAAGGTATTCCATAAGTCTTTCTCCTCAGCCACACTTCCCAGTCCCTATAATCCCAAGGCATTCCCACACCAGATGGGATACATAATCTCTCCAACAATTTCTAGGTCTATCTAGAGTCTCCTCACAGGTGGCAGGGCTCCACCAGTCGAAGACGACTTTGGATAGGGCTTCTCTAGTTTCCCTTGCTGTGGTTGAATCTCTCTGTGTTACTGAGCCGTCACAAGTGGAAGCTGTTGAGTCTTTCCTCCTGCCTGGAATAAGTGGTCCAGATCCTGCTTCAAGAGGTCCACAATAAGACAGATGCTGGCGAAGAAGGTGTTAATGGAAACAAACTATGAAGGAAGTCTCTGCTCTGCTGTTTACCTCATCATATCTACCAGGTCTTTGGGGTTCCCTTTCAATCGTATTTTCCTTTTTTGGAACACCCGTACGGGAAATATTTTAACACAAAGCTCTTTGAGAACTCTACTTCTGCCCATTTAACAAAGCCCAGCCCTAGCCCTAGATGAAGACTGGGTCCACAAACGTTCTCTTGCAAACGTCCGAGGACCTGAAGTCTTTCCCACCACCAAAACAAAAGTCATGCCCATATGCTCTGCTAGCCATCAACCTTCCCTGGCAGGATCCAGCTGCAAGGATCCCAAATGACCCCGACCCGCTGTTTTACTGCACATTTTCATGCATTTACATTTTAGCCGCTTGGCTGATGTTTTTACAGCAGCAGCATGGGCTTCCCATTCCCAGATCAGAGGCTTTAATGGCAGCAGTGTCGGGGTCACACTCTCAGAGTCCTGACAATGGATTCAGACTATGATTGATGAATACTGTATGTGCAGCAGAGCCATTCCCAAGCCTGATGTGTGGGGATAAATTTCAACCTTTGTGTGGAGCGAGAGCAGAGGCCTGTGAGAATGGAGGGGCCTGATTAATAATGTTTGTGAAGGACGCTCTAAAGAAGGGCCAGTCAGGTCCCCGTGCATGCTAGCAGGGACATTTAACAGCTTGAAATATACATAAATTATGTACACCCACTGAGGTTTGGTCCCCCTCACAGTCCATGCATAAACAACCCTCTCTTCTTCTACTTCTTCTCTTTTTTTAAGCAAAAGCCGCATACGTCAAACAGACGATTTATAGCCAAAATTCACCAGAAAGTTTTCACATTTCACTTTTCCCATTTTGTCCTACTTGATTACAGTTCAGCAATAAGAGAAAGAAAGCAGCAGTGAGTAGAAACATGTGGGAGGCTGAGTTCATAACCATTTTGTCCTGCAGCAAACTGAAACTCTGAGGCTTCAATCTGGTGGTCCGCATTCCTGGAAACAGGGAATCAAAACTTTGGACGGAGGATTTGGACGGCGCTGATGAAGGAAGCCAGGTCTCGCTCCCTCCCATCACAGAGGGACGCTCGGTCTGCATCCCTTTGCATCATATTTGAATGTACTGACTATCATTTAGTGTCGTTCTTTAACTTTGTGGTTTAACACTGCCCGCTCATGGCGCAGACTTCTTTACTGCTCTGATCAGACTTGCCACTGAGATATGTGTGGCTATCAAAGTCTGTGCTGTTGTGGACGAGAAGCTAAACTTTGATTCAAACACAGGGACTAATTTCTATATGTGCCTGTTAGGTAATGTCATAGGAGCAAATTGGAGAAAATCATGAAGCGGTGCTGAAATATTTCAGGTGCCACACTCAAGGACCTCCAGCATCGGTCTGAAATGAGGGTCTTTTCTGAGGCGCAGATCATGTGACTCTTCCAGGTGCTCGGATCAGAGCAGTTTTCCCTCCTGGATTCACGGTGACGCTGTAGGATTTTATGCATTTCGTGTACGTATTGTTTCCATGTGTCTCTAAAGCTGACGGACCTGCATGGAGATTCGAGCTTTACTCGGACACTCAACTTTAACTCTAAGCGAGTTCATTCTGGTGTATAAATCTACCAAAAACCAAATGTAAGCATCAAATCAAAAGAAAAAACGAATTAGTAATCAATCCTTTGGTGTGTTTGGTCACAAACACCAAAGATCAGACACAAATATAACAATTATGAAGCGGTTAACCCGAGTCAAGCTCAGGACCTCCTGACCTGCTCCAGCAGTCAGCCATTATTGAGCGGGAGTGGGTCGACCTCTGGGGTCTCCTCCAGCCGTCACACAACAAAACAAACGCCCACCTTTATGAGGCCTTAGAAGGGTTCTGATGAATGGTTTTGTGGCATGGACGATAGATTTGTTTCAGTAACGAGCCGCTTCCTGCAGATAAATACAAAAACGTCCTCACACGTCCACGTGCGCTGCCTTCAGTGTCGGCTCGTTCCTCTGACTTCGACATGTTGAAGGTCCAGGATTAAAAGTCTGCTGCAAAAATGGATAAATTATTAAATGTCGACAGTTGTGACCTCACTTTTGTCGAATGCCGCATTTACAAAGGCCACAGTGGAGAGCACGACCTTTAACACGTGAAGTAGTTAGCATACGTCATGGTACCGAGTACTGTTGTGTAATTACAGCTCACAGCAGACACATTTAGCTGCACAGTTCCATACTGACCGCCGATGAACAATGGACAGAGATGGACTGAGGGCGCACTGACCGATAAAATGTCTTCAGCAGACGTTTGAAGCGGATCACAGACTCGGCCGATCTGATAGGCCGAGGAAGGCCCTAAACTCCAACACACGATCGCCTCTGGTTTTAACATTAGCGCGTCAGACAGTTCAGAGAGCCTGGTTAGAGGATCGGAGGGGCCGGCTGCAGTGATAAGGCCTGTCTATGTAGAGCTTTATGTGTTAATATTAATAATAATGCCTGACACTTATAGAGCGCTTTTCATGGTACTCAAAGCGCTTTCAACTTCGTCCACTATTCATTCACACCTCAATCCCACTTGGTGGTGGTAAGCTACCAATGTAGCCACAGCTGCCCTGGGGCAGTCTGACAGAGGTGTGGCTGCCAATCTCCGACCACCACCAAACACCAACCGCACAACACATTCACACTGAGGCAATCCAGGAAATGGAGCATATGTGGGGCCCTACATACGCAACTGGAAGCCCTCGTGACACCTGCGTGGGCTGCACTGACCCGATAGGTAGTTTGATTTCTCGAGAGGCGCGCGTCAGGTTTTGTCGCAGGTGACCACAATCGGGTCAGAGGGGATTTCTGGTTACGTAAGCAGAACCACAAAGACCCAACAGAGGGGTCTAAGTCCGGCCAAAGAAGTTTCTAACAGCACTCTGGAAATGTAGTATGAGAAGAGGAGACTATAGGACACTTAAAGCTTTGTGGGCTTGTTTGATCCACACGTTTTATTATTAAGTTACCTTTTAAGCTTTTCACCCACAGGGAAAGAGAATACATTGCACCACAATAACTGCTGTTTGCTGTGGTATATCATTCAAATACACAATATTCAGATAATAGCTCTACTATAAGTTTCTCCTGTCTTATAATCATGTTGAGAACTGGCATTTACAACAGTAATTAGAGTACAATTTATTTCTCCTGCTCTTTATAATTCAGGAGAATTGCACGGAGCACGTTGGGAAATAAGCCCTGTAAAAGTATAAGCCATAAAGTTCCTGAAAGTCCAATAAAACTCAAAATACTTTTACCAAACAAAGAATAAGGAGTAATGATTTAAAGGAAATGTATCCCTGCTGTAACCAGATAACAGCGCTGGGAAAACTATCAACGGAAAGAGTCCAAAAGCCTTTGAACCAACATTTTACTGCATTTTTTAAAGGTTTGTCAGAGGTTCATAAGGACTATGATTAGTATTTCTGCTTTTATAAATATCAGACCGGATCTTTAGATGATATATGAAGGGGGTTTTTTTTCTTTCTTTTTTAAGTTTGTTGCCTCTGAAATGTTGTGGAGGAAAAGATGCGCGTGTGCAGATACACCGATGAATTCCTGGCATCACTTTTGTCTTCAAGTAAACACATTTTGCACAACCAAGTCAGCTGTGATGGTAAAGTAGGAAAAAGTGGTGTAAGCGTGCAGTTGCATCCTCACTGCTGCAGGTGGGTGAAAGAAAACCCCAGAGCTCCCCCACAGCATGTGCTTCAAACCCACCTCGGAGAGTATCGGCCCTGTCCAAACACTGGGACGATAAGCCGAGGATTAGCTATCTGACTTCATCGCCTCGCGGCCGTCGTTTGAAAAAGGCTTTCGTTTCACGCTTTTGTTTTCTCTGCTGCGTCGCTCGGAGCCGGGAGCCTCCCGCACGCCGAGACCACCTCGTCTAACCCCAACAGCGCATTCGTCACGCAGAGTCCTGTTTCATACCAGCGTAGTCGTTTCTGAGGAAAAACACAACATCTGTTACATCTGGAGTTCTGCTTTCCAGGCGGCCGAGCTGCTCGAGCGCAGCAGCCTGAAAGATGATGAAAAAGAAAAGAGTGTTTTCAGAAACATTATCCAAGATTTGACTCTTGTGCTTTCCTGCTGCAGCTGTGATCAGTGGCGTCCGCTCGGGTCAGACGTCACTGGTACCTGTTCACGTTACTGCACACCAGCTGAGCCGTGCTCAAAGACTTTAAAGAGCGACCCAAGAAAGTGCCTTCTGGTCTCGCCGCCCCGTCATCAGCACATCGTTCGTCAGCGAAAGCTCTCACGGGCTATCAAAAGCAACATGTTCGCACTCCAAAGTCATCACACGCTGGCGCCCGGTGAGGATCCTCTCCTCGTCATATTTTAACCAAAGGGGTCCCTCCTTGATTCACATCATTGGCCAGAAGGTGGAGGTGTTTGAGTCAGTGAGGGTCAGGAGGTCACTGAACAAACTGCTCTCCATCGTGGACAACCCATCTGACCCGCTCCACACTGCTGAGGCAGCAGAGCTCCTATCTATCTGTCTTAACCACAGAAAACCCTCTTGGTTATGTTCCTGTGTTAAAATAAGTTCTTCAGGTCTAGGCACTAAAAGCTACATGGCTGGTTTGGGGGGGAAGTACATCCTTTCATCTTGTCCTGCTTCTTCCTTCATCTCCTCCCTTCAGGGGTCACCGCAGCAGATCATCTGACCCCCAGCACCCTCCTCTGTCACACCGACCCGCTGCAGTTCCTCCTTCACTTCCTCCATGAATCTTCTCTGAGGTCTTCCCCCTCCAGCAGCTCCCTATTCAACATCTTCCGTCCAACATTTCCACTCTCCCGTCTCTGCAGCAGCCACACCAGCTCAGTGCAGCTGTCTGCAGACATGCATCACAGCAGCTCTCACGACCATCTTGTAAATTTCCCCTTTTCTGTCTTGCTGCTGTGTTTTTGACACCTCACTGTTCCATGCTCAGCATGCTCAGATGTGCTCCGCCACCACAGTTGTTGACCTTGGAGCCTTTTCGTGACTCTATGTAAACCATCTCTCTATGTATGCATCGCCTTATTTGATAGAAACCTTTATGTTCCTGCTATTTCTGCCCATTTAATGGACAAAAATACACAGTGCTGGTGATTATTCTTTGCTTTTGGCCCCTTCGTGCCTCCATCAGGTGACTGCACAGAGCCCAAACACCGGGCAGAGACTGTGATAATGCATCGCTCCAAACTGCAGCCTGATATTAGAATGCATGCCACTGAATGCTGCAGTTGTCAGCGTTTGCATTGAAGGAGATTATTTCATCTCAGTTTGTGACAAGCTCTTCCACTTAGAGAAAGATTAACCCTGTCAGCCCTGATGCTGAGGATGAAAAGAGCCCCATTCAAAGCTTTATTTGTGCTCTGCCGTGCACCAAATCAATGGCAGAGGTGGGATCAAAAGCTCTTCTTTAACGGGCGCTCACCTGTTTGCCAGCAGCAGCGGTGCAGCTCCCTCCGCTCTGCAGAAATAAAGAGAAGACAGAAGCCTGGACCGCCATGTGAAACCCAATGATTGTGTGTGCTGCTGTCAACACCCCAGGGCTTAGAAATGGGAACTGGACCAGAAAGGCAAAAACACAGGGAGGGCAGGATGGAGTATGGAAGATGGGGGAGAGATCATACGAGGGTTGATAAAAAGGACGGTTCCAAATGCATCACTGTGGGGAGCTGTTTGACAGCTGGATGATACCAACTGCAGGGACCTCCCTTTACTCAGTGGACGCCGTAATCCTTCTTACAGGATTCGTCAGGACGGAAACCTTTAGAGATGGATGGCTGCTGGGGTTTGGGCAACTCGTCTATTGCACTCCATCAGCCGGGTCAGTTGGACCTGTCTGACGTCAGTCTGAGCTAAGGTCACATTTCCTCCGATGCTCGGTGATTCTGAGCTCGTGGCCAGCTGCCCTTAAGGCTGCTCCAGCACCTCCTTAAGAAGCACAAAGTCCACGGCGAAGGTGAACTTTTCTCTTCTGTTTCTATACAAAAACCTTGGACCAAGTGAGACTTCTTATTCCAACTAAAGCGTTCCCTGCCACGTACGCTAGAGCGCCACTCTGTTGGTTTTGAAGGATGTGAAGAGGTGATGACAACAAAAAAGATGTCTTGGCATCTTTTACACTGACTGTCAGTGGTGGAAGAAACTGCTGAAGAGAACTAGCCATAAACTTGAAAGTTTTAAAGAAGGATCCTACTGAAAACCCACTAAGGTTCTCTTCTTGTGCACTTTCAATTAACATTATTTAATTAACATCTTGCTTGCATCTCCCTGTCACACTGCACCTGATGGCGTCCGTCCTGCACCCCTTCAGTCTGCTTCCTGTTCCTCTGAAGCTGAGTCCCATGCACATTGGCTTGACGTGCTCGGAGCCTGTGGCGAGCTCCACCGGCCTGCCAGCCCCCGGCGGGGTCTCTCTCTCTCTCAATCAGGGGCCAGAGCGGGGGGGTGAGCCCCATGCTGCGCGAAGGAGAAAGAGCCCCGAGGGTGCTGTCACCCTTCACAACTCCACCCACGTAATCTTCTTCCCCCCATCCCAACCTCCCCGTCCACCAACAAACAGCCCCTCGGAGCTGTAAAGCCTGGATTCGGGGGGGGGGGGGGGGGGGGGGGGGGGGGGGGGGGTTTGGGGTGGGCGCGGGG
>VUQK01029441.1:0-16359 GCA_015106715.1 Bujurquina vittata | reverse complement strand
TACTTGTCTGACTGCATTGAGCCAAGTGTAAAGTTTGGTTGAGGGGGGGGATTATGGTATGGGGCTGTTTTTCAGGAGTTGGGCTCGGCCCCTTAGTTCCAGTGCAAGGAACTCTTAATGCTTCAGCATACCAAGACAATTTCATGCTCCCAACTTTGTAGGAACAGTTTGGGGATGGCCCCTTCCTGTTCCAACATGACTGCACAGCAGTGCACAAAGCAGCTCCATAAAGACATGGATGAGAGAAGTTTGGTGTGGAAGAACTTGGCTGGCCTGCAGTCCTGACCTCAACCTGACAGAACATCTTTGGATGATTTAGACTGGAGACTGACCTCACAAATGTGCTTCTGAAAGAATGATCAAAAATTCCCATAAACATTCCTAAACTTTGTGGAAAGCCTTCCCAGAAGAGTTGAAGCTGTTATAGCTGCAAAGGGTGGGCTGACATCATATTAAACCCTCTGGGAATCCCTCCTTAAGAATGGGATGTCACTCAAGTTCATATGCATGTTTTTGTACAGAAGAGATTACAACTAAAAATTTAACTAGAAAAAATATGTTGTGGCTATTATAGATATTGGAGATATTATAGACATGGAGAATGTAGGTTATGGTTACATTGATGTGCATGGTTCTCCACTCATCGTATGCCAATAAACTGTTAACTGTTAAGCTAACATCACAGTGTTAATTCATTTTGAGTGCTGTAGTAGACACTAATTTAGCTTAAAATATTGATGGAGGTAATGGTAACATTGCTCGTGCACTCGTTACACAGATTTAGCAAAATCTTAAAAATTATTTCCAAAATCAGCATTGTCAAGGTCCCCATGTGCATCCCGCCTATCTCAGGTCGATGTTTAGTTTCTCGCTCATTCATAACCTGTGGTTACGAATGAGGACAAAGTGGTTTTACAATAGCAATCTTAAACCTCCCTTGTGATTGCTGTGCAATGATATGGCCACCTATCAAGATAATTAGCTACAGTACTTTTCTCCTCTTTATACATGTGCAGCACCGCAGAAAACTCCAAGTCAACAGTAATCAATCTAAAAATGAGAAAGGACCCAAAATGTTTTCCATCAGGACTTCCTTCCTTTTAATGCTTATAAAAAGATGTGGAGCCTTTCAGCTGTATTCGTGAGAAATGGACTCTTATCGATCCAGTGAGCATACTTCATATTACCGTGGTCACAGAGTAGTCTAATCTTTCGAAGGTTTGTGCTAATAGATTTGCTCAAACTAGAGCCCCTCAAAGAACTCAGACAGCCTGAAGGCATTAGAACAGCTGCCCCTTTTTCTCAGCACCTGGGAATTTTCTCAATTACATTCTGGTGATCTTTGATTTGGAGCGCTGCAAGAAATGCATAGTGACAAAACAATATAGGGCCACTTAAGTGAGCCTGGCGTGAGACAACGCTGTCTGTACGTGGCTCAAAAAAGACAAATCTGGAAACAGCATACATATGTCTGCCGCATACCGCCTCAAACAGCCGCCCTATTTGTATTTTTCATGGTAGCCAGCACATCCCACTCTCTCTGGGGTTGCTCTGCGCTGTCATTTCAACTGCCTGGCTCCTTCGCAGTGGGCATACACAGTCATTCACTGTGGTTTCAATGTTGCTAGGCTACCTCACTTCTCCACTGTTTTCTGTTTGAAAATCTACTGTTCAATAAAGCAGTTCAAGGGAGACCTGTGGGTTTGAATACTGAGCGATATGAACCAGCAGGAGTAACTGACAACACTAATAGCCTTTTTTTTCCCCATTTCACAATACTTTTTCCTTTTTCCCTTGACTCCATAACACACTAGCACAATCGGCACCTACCTCTACAGCCCATGCATCTGCTTCAATCCTAATATTCATATACTGAAACATTTATAACCTTCCCTGATTATAGTTCTCTATTTTGGAAGTGTGAGCCTGAGTCATAGGTGCGGTGAAAATCTTCCTTTTGTAGTCTTCCACTGTTCTTTTATGGCTCGTGTACTCATAGCCGCCCAGCAGCGTGTCTAGGAGTTATTATTATTCCTGTTTTGTCTATCCTGTTTTCAGATTTGGATTTTGGGCATATTCCAAGCTTGGACTGTCAAACACAGAGTGTTTCCAAGGGCAAAGGGTGAGCAAGCAAGCTGCTCGCCGGCCCCTGCACAATTTTAGCACTGCCATTTTATCCCCTCCCTCCTTGTGTGCTTGCAATGATGATGAGCATAGAGCGGTTTGACCCTGGCACAATAGAAGGCCTAGCTCCTTGAACTTTACAGGGCAACATATGCTGGCCCCCCATGACCCTGACTGCGTGGCCACCTGATTTCCCTGGAGTCCCAAAACAAAAACTCATTGGATGACCCCCTCAGCTGATCCCTGCCCCTCCTTTGCAGCTACATTTAAATCATTCTATCCTCCTCTGTTTGCAGGAAAATGCATCTTATTAAGATACCATCATTCTCATAATGCATTTTTACCCCCTATTTTGGGTTTGTGTGGCCACACATTTCTAAGGTGGGCAGGATTTGTGTATTTTTTAATATTATTTTATCAGTTTGCATTCTTTTAATGCATCTGCCATAAAAGTCTGTTACATAGTTGGTTTAATATCCAGAAATCAGGAAACATCCATGTCTGTGTCATTCAGCTGGATCCATTTCCGTGTGTTTAGCCTTGTGTAAGTTTAAAGGGATCTGCATAAATATTTCAAATGCACTCCTGCTCGTGCTGAAAGTTTGTTATAGCCTGACGCTGTGGTGGTGGCAAACCTTAAAGAGATGGGTATTCTGTAATTGTTGTGGTTGTTAGCAAAGAAATGGTTTAAACATTAAGCTAATTGCTTTAAATGTTGACAAAGCACTTTCTGGAAACTACTTTAAAAGTAAAATATGCTTAATGTGGTAAAAGGCCTGAAAAACAGTCTAAGGCTTAAAGGAATCGTTGTTGCTGATTCACTTTATCAGCAGCCGTGGCATCAAAAAAAAAAAAAAAATCAACAAAGGAAGCTGCTATTTTCTCAATTCTCTGAAACAGCACTGCAGACCAACTTAAAAAAAGGAAATCCCAAAAGTGAAGCATATTGAAGGAAGTGAATTGGGGTGGCTTTGCTGCTTCTGGAGTTCAATTAGCTCATCGCTGAGGGAAAACTGAACTACCCGGTTTATTTAGGCTTCAGTCACACTGGCCTAGAGTCCTGTCAGCAACAGCCTGGCAACCATCAGTCACAAAGGAAAAAAAATGTTAGTGGCAGGTTGCCACAGTTTGCATGGAAGACATTCACTTGTCTGTGAACACTCTCAAACTGCTTGCCAAGATTGTTCTTTCAGAGTAAAAGTTGCATAATTTGAAATGGTAAATGGACTGGTTCTTATATATCACTTTTCTGCTCAAGCACTGAAAGAACTTTATGCAACACATCTTCATTCACTCATTCATACAAGTACTTTTTTCTACACCTAAGTGCTTTCTGTATATCAGAGAGCAACTTGGGGTTCAGTATCTCATCTATACTTCAGCATGCAGACTGGCGCAGCCAGGAATCAAACCACTGACCTACCCATTAGTAGATGACCTGCTCTACCTGCTGAGCTACAGCCACCCCCTGTTGGCTACAGTGCTGAGGCAGATCATTGAAGGTGAACAGTGTTTCAAGTTTAGGCCACACTTTTTTGAGTTTCAGTACAGCTCTGAGTGTTATCAAGTTAGAACAGCGAATACACAACTTGAACAAACAAAACAAAACAAAAAAGAAATTTAAAAATGATGAAAATTACAAATGATCTAATCTTGAGAAATCAGCCTGATGTTACAGTTTACACTGGTTTTAATACAGCTTGTCAAAGAAACTGAAAACATTTACAGAAATATTGATTCATTTTTGTTGTCCTCCATCTGAAGAATATATGTATAAAGTATGTCTAGCTGGTGTTTAATACCAAACTTATACTAATTTGCTAAGAGTATTCACTCACCCACTCAAACATCTGAGTTCTACAAACAACTCAGCCATGAAGTGGTAGTCTATGTAAATTACAGAGTGGGGCCAGTGGATACTGAGGCGCACAGAAGACATCAACTTTCTGCAGAGTCAGTTGCTACAGACGTCCAAACTGTGGCCTTCAGATTAGAATTGAATGGAACTTTATGGTCACTGAAAGGTCTGTAGACCTCTAGGCCTTAGGTCATCACTAGCTGAATGTCACAGCAGGATACTAACCCTAAACATTAAAGCAAATCTACTACACAAAGATGCTCCACAAAGAAAATATGTCTTTTGGAGTGCTCCAGTCAGAGCCCAGACATCCAGCCATTCACACCAGACATACTAAGAATATGGCTAAACTGAAGCAGTTCTCTAAGGAAGAATGGTCCAAATTTCCTCCCACGTTGTAAGGAGTGATCTCAATACCACATTGGCTTTTTGGAAATTAATGTGACATGCTGGTGACAATATGATCAATGTTCTGTTTGTTAACACAGTATTAATTCTCTGCATGTGTTGTTTCTCCATCAAACAAATTGCAATGGTAATGCTTGGCTGTTGTAAGACCTCACATAAGCACAGAGGTAACGAGAGATCTGCCTGTGCGTGTCTTTGCTTGGACTTTTCCAGAAGCGTTTAGCATTTGCTGTCCTGTCAGTGTACCCTAGCATGTCTGCCTTTTGAGGAGGCGGGTGGGGGTGGGTACCGAGGGGGACATTATGAAGATGGACGACGCTGTCACGTTGGGATAGTGTTTGTCGCAATGCAAGCATTTTTTCCTATTCTATTATCATTATCGTGGCTGATGTTAGTGTTACAATAGCCATTTCAGGAAGCGGTTTTGCTGCAGAGGCCGAAAGGCAGAAAAGCTAAATGGAAAACAGAGATATTGGAATTCAAGAGGTGAATACGTGTTGTATAATATCTGCATTTACAGATAATTGGGAGTATAGAGAATGACTGCTGTGCCTTATGAAATCTTTGGCAGTATGTGGCAACAATATAAGAGCAAGCAACTGCAAAAGAAAGTGTTGCCAGGTTGATTTATTGTTCCTCACAAACATTTGTGTAGTTAATGGTCTAACACCAACTATGCTGCAAAGCCAAGCATGAAGGAAGGTTAAGGCTCGGGGTACAATTTCAACTTTTATGAGCCGTGACACACTTCAAAAACTGTGCAGGCCATGAGCCGTAATCGAAATTCAGCAGCAGCACCATCAATTTAATGCTGCAGAAACGCAACATAACTAATCCAAATTAGTCAAAATCGAACAAGCAAGTATTAGCAATGTCATCGCCACAGCAGTCGCACTTCCAATGACAGGCCACACATGTTAATGCCGTTGCGCCGTCCCCTTCCTCCCCCAAACTCTTCTCTGTCTCACATGGTTGTCCTTTAGGATGCTGGAGCAGGTGTGATAAATGCTGCCGTTTAAATCAAAGCACTCCCCTCTCCCTCCTCACACCCTCTGGGGAGAAAGAGGATGCCTCCATGCAGATTGATATCAGGAGGCCCGGCCATATCCTGCAAGGCCTGACTGATGGTCTGTCTGGATAAAAAATGAACTTTATACCCACCATGCAAGCTATGATTCATGTGCCTTCCCCTCCCCCTCCTCGGCTGAGACCATTCCACCTTCACTACATGCGCTCTGGAAACACTATAGTACATCATATAGTGCTGCACTGCCTGCCTACACCCAGAAAATCCCAATGAGGTACATGTGATAAAATAAGTTATATTAAGCTAGCATTATTATTTTTCTTTGACTCCGATAAAAGGGGAAAAAAAAATCTAACATTGCGTTCAGTCTTAGTCATCAGCATGAAAAAACATCGGAGTGTAGGGAAAAAAACATAAATATACATTTGAAATCTGTCCCTCGAGTCCTGTTTGGCAGAGATTTTGTTCCAAAGACGTGTTTGACCATTGGTTTCATTTAGTCCTTCTGCCCTTCCATACCATCATGAGTGACAGACAGGCAGAAGCGCTGGGGTCACATTACTCACAGTTAGCATTCTGTTCTTCCTCTTTCCTGCGCTAAAAACATGGTGAAGCATTGCACTTTACGCTCCAAAAGTGAGCAGATAGTGTGGGAGTTGATGACGGGGGAAAAAAAGCTCTGCTTTAGATTCCAATTAATTTCCCACCTGAAAGCAAAACTGTATCTGCACAGAAGGATAATTGCGGATAAATTATCTCCAGTCTTACTTCAGGTTAGGCCCTAATGGCATCACATCTCAAAGGAGACAAAATGTTTTGACTTGGTGTCACAAATTTCCCGTGGTCATTTACACCTTCATATCATCGGTCCGCAAAACAAGTCGTTAGTCTGTGTGTCTGCTGCAACAAAAACAGCTTTGCAATTGAGTCCTCCTCTTAGGGGAGGAGCTGAAGTGAATGATAAAAGGTGTTTTGGTTTTTTTCCCTTTTTGCCCCGCACAGGTGTCAGGGTGGATGGAATAGGTTGTCCATAATTGCACGCTATAAAACTGTCAAGTGACAGACAGTTAGGGCTAATGAGAAAGTGGAAAGGGACAGTAAGGTGACATCCCATAATTATCACCTCAAATCAAAAATTCATAAGCCAAGAAAAAGTAGGTAAATAAACAGAAAAAGATTATATTTTTTTTTCCCGCAAACTTGACGGATGTTTCGATGAAGAGAAAGGTGAGGTAATGGCTAAATAACAGCCACTGTTTAAAATCACACACACACACACACACGCACGCACGCACACACACACACACACACACACACACACGCACACACACACACACACACAAAACCCCACATTTATTTCATAGTATATAAAAAGAACTGACAATTAAAGGTGCATTTCAGTGGGGACTGAGTGGGATCTTTCAGAGCACACGGGCTTTTTGATACACACCTGTGTCCAGCAGTTGACACAGCCATTCCCGTGGGTACGGTAAAAGACCAGCGTGTAAACCTTTTGATGAAACTGAAAGCCTTGGAGGCTGAAGAAATATAACCCCGGCAGTGTATGAACGTTGCTCCATTTGTCATTGATCAAAGGGTATTAAAAATATAATAAAGATCAGTTAGTGACTGATTAAAGGTCATATGAAGCTAACAGAGATTGAATAACAATAAAAAAGAATCAATAGTGCAAATATTGGTCTTAGGGTAACTTCATATGAGCACTATAACAATGATTAAAGTGCTTTCTGGAGAGTGCAGGGGTGGGATTTGCTTCAGGTCGCATCATGAAATGAACAATGCTGTCACTGAATTTATCTAATTGGTTTAAATAAGAAAAAATGCTCTTCTTGGCTTTTAGTGCATGATGAAAGCCCAAGGGAAGCTAAATGTATGTGAATTCTGCTAAAGCTGCTTTAGAGAAAAACTCTTTTTGTGGCTTCATATTAAAATATCGATATGCTCTGCTATAGAGTCTAAATGTCTCGGGCCACATCACACACATGGTATTGTTAAGCTCTTTGGAAATAGTTTATTAAGATCTAGTTCTACCGTTTTTAACTTTTTCCACCTGATCCCAGATATACCCTGGCTGGGCAGTGATTGGGATTTTAACTGCGTGTACAAAAGAAACAATGATTGAGGTACTCACCCTAATGAGACCTCCGCTCCTGCAGTGCTCTTTTGTGTAACTTGATTGAATGGGCACAGGGTATAAGTATACCTGCAGAGAAAAAATGAAAACAGCACAAAGTAAAATGGCACACGGTTTCATCTACTGCATTTTCACTGTTAGAGTATTTTTGGTCAGATTGGAATTCTCTTCTTTCCCACCAATATTCTGGCATTAAGAATATTATTGGCAGACTTTAGCTGGTCACAGATGTAAAGTTCAAGTCTAAATTTGCTTTAAGCAAACACTGATTGGTGCAACACTGGCAACAATATTAAAAAAAATGTTTAAACTTTAGCAAGGATATTATAGAAAGTCCTCGACATTACTTTTATGTATGCAACACACTGCTCTGAAAATCTAGTGGTTTACTGGATTCTACAAACAAGCAGAAAATCATCCAACAATCAAATGCAGGATTTATTAAGCTTGCGTGTGATGAAGGAAATACTTGATTTTGACTTGTCAATGGAAAATTTAGAAAAAGAAAAAAACTTTATTAGCATTTTCTCTAAACTACCTGAGATGGATGAATATAATAATAAAGGAAGACCAACATCAACCAAAGAATAACTGACCTACTATGGATGATAAATGGAAACAAATGATTTGTCAGTTTAGCCCTGGGACAGTATGGCGACCTGTCCAGGGTGTATCCTGCCTGTCACCCTGTGACAGCTGGGATAGGTTTCACTTGACTTTCGACTCTTTAGGCTCAGCGGCAAAAGGGCCTGGAGAATAGATTAAAGGATCTAGATGGTGAAATTAACGGTGTGCATGGCAGCCTGGCTTAGTTCCTTGACATCTGAACTATTACAGTGGCTGTTATAAAAGAGCGTAGGATGCCCCGACAGCCGCAACGAGACACAGAACGAGTGAGAAAGGGTGGAGGAAAAAATGGCTATGGCGTAAAGTAGACGTGGGCCGGGAAGTGCAAGGGCGATCAGAAACCGTATGAGAAAAAAGCAAGATGAAAGAAAATGAAAATGATGAACATCAGAGGCAGTGAGGTAAGTGATTGGCTGTTGAGTTCATTTGCTCTTATTTACACTTGTTTGAGGATTGAATTAAATGCTGCTCATTTCTGAGACTTTTATTTAGTCATTTTATCCTTTCATGTCTGCTCTGTATTTCACTCCTCAAATGTAAGGGAAAAATAACAAGTATCTGCAGCACCACTGTGATGTTGGCACTGCATGTAGCCATACATGTAGCCATACATGTCTCAAAAACTCTTGGATTGACTGCAGTGGAGTTTGGTACACTTATGGTTCATTCATGCAGCGATAATAATGCTTCTTGTTGCAAAATATTGCCTCATTTTTTATTTCTTGGCTGACACAGGGATCCCTGACCTCTGCACAAAAGAAAGCGCACAACACCCGAACTTTATAATAAATGAGACTTATTTACACGGGTCCATGCATACGGCAGGATCAAAAGTGGGTCAATAGGAGGCCTGGTTTAAAAGATTAGTGCTTATACTGGGCAAATACTGTTTAGGTTAGAGTGAAAGAAACAAAGAGTTTTAAACTCTTCTAAGATTCAATAAATTCCAGTTCAGAGTTACATAAACTTTAATGAGAAATTTAAAGTCAGTTTATCTTTCTTAGGTACCTTACCTTTTGACTGGTAGCCTAGATGTAAACTGATGACATGCTATTGTTGTTTTGCTGCTGTGTTTGGGGACATTTTCGTGTTGCATGATCCAGTTTGGGTCAAGCTTTCACTGTTGAACACACGTCCTCACATTTGACTCTAGAATACTTTGTATACAGAGGAGCTCATGGCTGACCCAATGACTACACAGTGCCCAGGTACTATGGCTGCAGAACAAGCCCAAATAATCACCCCTGATATGCTGATATGCTGTGTTTGGGTTTCACCCAACATGTTACTGTGCATTATGACCAAACATCTCTACTTTGCTCTCATCTGTCATCATAAGGACATTGTTCCAGAAGTCTTGTGGTTTGCTCAGATGCAACTTTGCAAACCTAAGCTGAGCTGCTTTGTTCTTTTTAGAGAGGAGAGGCTTTCTCCTGGATACCCTTCCACACCAACCATACTCCAGACTGCCAAAACCTCTGTTCTTATAGAGATGGTCACACTGATGATCAGTTACTCAAGTACACTGACTAGCAGAACTACAGTCGCAGCAGATGACTGCCCCTCCCTGAGCCTGGTTCTGCTGGAGGTTTCTTCCTGTTAAAAGGGAGTTTTTCCTTCCCACCGTCGCCAAGTGCTTGCTCATAGGGGGTCGTATTGACTGTTGGGTTTTCTCTGCAGTATTGTAGTGTCTTTACCTGCAATACAAAGCGCCTTGAGGCGACTATTTGTTGTGAATTGGCGCTGTATAAATAAAATTGATTTGATTTGATTTGATACAGTAAGTTCGTCACAGGACTGTATATGACTGGAAAAAGAAAGGCTGCTGTCCAACATGATATTAAGGATCATAACTTAGGAAGTATTTCAATCTTCTTACTGTTCAGAACCCCCATCTTGACTTTCACCAACCCCCAAACAATATTTGAGATTCCAGCTTTAACCACTGATCTGTTTATTCAGATGTCTTCTTGATCCACTCTTTCCTGCTGTGTATACAAACCCTGTAAATGATTTTGCTTTTTTATTGTCTTTTTTAGCTCCCTTTTACACAGGGTTCAAGATGGGTCAGAAGCCACATATTAAGTTATAAAAGGGGTAATATCTTTGGTATTATTGCAACATATGTTTAAAAGAAATTCTCTATTGCAACATTAAATGTTCTTTCTTTACATTTTAAATTTAAATTTCTTACATTTTAAATTGGATTATTCCATTTTTATTTAAATTGCATGGAGCTGCAATATCCTATAGCTGAACTCTGTGCAAATGTTTGCATTCTCATATTAAACATTAGTATGTGATCATCCCAAGGTTTTAACATGGATAAAGACTCTGCTTCCAAGAGTCTACACCCAAAATATTCAGCTCCAAAGTCATATGACAAGCTAGCAGGACACCTACGCCTGAATGAAGACCAATGAAAACCTCCTGTGACTGTTTTTTTATCATGTAAAACTGATAAACAAGAGCCATGAAAAGCAGAACTGAATGCCAAATAGGATACGTGCCAAGTAGCTTCCCATGCTAAATAAAATAATAATTAATAATAAATAAATCTTAATTCCCTCTCGACATTGGCTTCATTGTTCCCTACACAAGCCACTAGATTCATTAAGTTTGTAAAGCAGGTGTTTCACCAACAACAAACATCCTCATCTGAGCCGAGAAACAGATGGCAGCTGATAGACAGAAGCACAGTGAGAAGAAGAAGAAGAGGGGATGGAAAACGAATGAAAGGAAAATGCTATCAAATGAGCCCCAGAAGGGAGTACCCCTCTATGGCCGTACCTCTTTTCCCCCCGTCTTACCCTTAAGGCTAAGCCATCTATCCCTGTACACTTTTGCTGACACGCGATCACTGTGCCAAAAAAAAGAGAAGGGGCTAGGCTATTTGTGTGTGGGGGCACTGTGATCTGACCTTGGATGCTCTTCTCCATGTGGCAGCCTGCAAAAAACAAAGCAGGCGAAGCAACACTGAAAATATGCCGCTGGGTTAAAAAAAAAAAAAATTGATTAGAGATTAGAAATGCTGAGCAGACTGCGGTGCAGGTTGATTAGCTGTCTGTCTGCAAGACATTTATATAACATGGTAAAGTGTCTGACAGACACTTCACATTTTACCATGTTATATAAATGGGACATAGATGAAAGGTCAAAGAGGTACATTTACACAAACTGTCTTTGGCTGGCCGAAGCAAATGAGCACAGTGTGACATGAAGGAGGAAGTATTTGTGAGATGGATGGGCAGTGACAAAGGCTTTGAGGAGAAGAGACTGACAGTGCTGGAAATATAAGACTAAGAAGCAGCCAGGAGAACAAAGACGGAGGGAAGGGCAAGACAGAAGGATAAAAAGAATAAAAGTGCGCAAAAGAGAGTAGGAGGGAATCAAAGTGTGCTGGTGGTGACGCTGTGCATATGAATCACCAACTGCACAGGCTTTGAATATGACAGATGATGACATGCAACACGGGAGACTCTGGGTGGAGGATACAAAAGAAAGGAGGGAGGAAAGAAAGAAAGAAAAAAGGAAAGAAAGAACATGATAGGTGACTAAATAAATCTTAGAAAATGATTAGTAGCAGCGGAAGAAAAATGACAAGAGTGATCCTCCCATTAAGTTCAATCTGCAACTTTCTTACAATGCAGCTCCGGCATTAGCCATAATAAGTTGGTGCCACTGTGTCAAACTTTGGCAGGTGTTCTCGGGCCAGAAGGTCCATAGTTAGAGAATAAATATCTTAGATGCAACCACTTTGGCCCTCGGGCAGTTTTTCATGCTTCACCGGATCAGACAGCAGGCTCAGTTAAGTCATAAATCTGTTGATTTTTAAGAAGCAAAACTAGTTCTGTATTAAAATTCTTCCCAATTTATTTTAATTAATATATAACATACAATAAGAAATTACAGCAATCTCACAAATAAATTAAGGAATCTCTGTACGTATAGTATCTGTCTGCTTTTTGCCCATCTGGAAAGCTAACTATTTACGCTACTATTTACATTAGATGTGTTTATTGCTGCGAGAGTTGCTGAGTTGCTGAGTGTGAGGCTGTTTGCATGATGTGTGGTCTTATTTTAGAGGGCCTTCCCCCAGCAATCGGTGGAGCTTGTATTATAGTGGAAGATAAATGTACTGAATGATGAGTCCCAGTTCAGATAATAGGTTTGATTTGCATAATGTCATCGTTCTCTATGTCCTAAAAATGGTGTCACCAGTTCACAGAAGAAACTTTGCATGAACTGGTGGTGACATTCACTCCCATCACCATTCACCTTTTCTAATGCTAACATGCTCATGACAGGGGGCAATGTGCTAGAATTTAAAATACCTGCACACACATTAGATCTTGTAGTCAGTCAGTCACACAGGCCCAGAGAGCCCCGGCAATCTCCAGTCCCTAGGGAAAATGTGTATTCTCCAACCAGTTGGTGAGTGGTAGCAAAGTAAATGCTATACCAGAAACCTTCCAGTAACTGCTTTGGTCACTAACACATAGCTGCAGTCCCCAGCAGAAGACAACTCGTCAACTCATCAACTACTGGCCAATAGGCAGTTAAATTTTCACTAGCAATTACAAGGAAGTTTTTGATGCAGCGCCATATACCTCTTTGTAACCAATTTCACCCACAAACTGCTAGCAACCACTTGCCAAGCGGTTGGGAAATACATATTTTTCATTTGAAACCAGTGGTTGCCAACCAGTCTCTATATTTCACAGAAAGAGTTTTCAACAAATTTAATAATAATAAACATGCAACTACAGTAGACTTTATTAGAAAACTGAAATGCTTACATAATTCTTGTGCAAACTAAAAGGAAAGGTTAAAATAAAATACATGTTTGAATGGGTCTTATTTGCATAGGAAAAAGCAAAATAGCCTAAATAAATAAAGGTGAACAATTAAGCTAATAAGTCTTCACTAGCTTCTGTTTTCTCTTCAAAATATGCCCAGAAAATGTGTTTTTACCGCTTAAATTAGGTGCTTTTACCCTGTTTTTTGACAGCAGAAAAAAAACATCCTTGGTTGGACTAAAACAAAGTTTGGGCTCACACCCCTGAGCCACCATAAAATACAAAATCGCACTAGACTTTTCTATATTCCCATGTCATTTAAGTTGGTGAGTATATTTATAACAGTACAAAAAAGACAACATTGTTAGAAACTGGAAACAACCTTTAACATTCAAATGTTAATTACCATTCTGAGACAATCCCTCAACTAGTTTTCACTAGGGCTACACAGGAAAAAAGGTGAGCATATTTATTCCTTAGTCCGCTGAGATCCAGCAAATAGAGAAAGTAAAGGAGAGAAAGGCAGCAATTAAGCACTTCTCTCACTAGACTGCTATGTGACAGCGTGGGTGGAGTTCATGCGAGGTGACACTGCAACACAGCAACATCAATACTAGCTACAGGTAACACTGTGTACACTCAAGTGCCATGCAGGAGTCAAGGTGATTCAGCAATATAAAGTGATGTGGTTAATTGTTTATTAGCAAACTTTAAGGATAACCAACACTATTCATCTTGATAGCATACAGCAACCTTAGGTCACAGTAAATAGAATGTGTTTCTGCAGTTGCATAACGCGTTATACTCTAGATAGCTTTATTTATTTGAGTCACCCTAATGTTGTTGATATTTTAAAATTCACATTATTTTGTCATCACACAGTACTGTGCGAAGTCTTGAGCCATGCCTCATTTATTTATATTTTGCTGGAAAAATGGGAAATACAGTATATAAGGTGAAAACAGTTGATATAATTCTAACGAGCTTGAACGTCAATATCTGGTATGACCACCTTTATTCTTCAACACAGCCTGAACTCTCTTAGGCAGCTTTTTTTTATAGATTTCCTCCAAATCTCTTCTCTGAATATTGACTGTCTTTTGTTCCATTCTCTGTCAAGATGATCCCACACTGCTTTAACAATGTTGAGGTCTTGGCTCTTGGGAGGCAAATCCATGACTGATGATGTTCAGCTGTGTTTTTCTTCTATCCAGGTATGCTTTTACTGCATTGGCAGTGTGCTTGGGATCATTGCTGTGCTGAAAAATAAAGCTGTTGCCAATCAGACTCTTTCCAGTTGGTATTTCATGTTGGATAAAAATCTGTAGTTTTCTGTGTTCATAATTCCACCAATTTTGACAAAATCCTCAACACCACTGGCTGAAATGCAGCCACAAACCATGATAGAGCCTCCACCGTGTTTTACAGGTTGGCTGTACACTCACTGGTGTACCTCTCTCAGGTCTTGTGTCAGGTTTTTGCTGATTTTTTCCTGTTTCCTTAGGACATGACAAGCGATCATCAGCTGTAGACAGCTTTATTTAGGCCTGACAGTTCTGCTTTTCACGTCCACTTGTTCAGCTTGCTCAGAATCTGTAAGGACACACTGTGCCCAGGTATGCCTGGTTATTAGCTAACAACTCTTTAAGAATCAGACTGTTGCTACAAAAATACTATCTTATACCTGTCAAACTGTGCGATCTTTGTCATTTTTCATTGATCCAACTAAATCAATACAACCAGTGTGCAAAAGGATACTGGTAACATGGTGCCAATTTAAAATAGGTTCTTTGTTGCCTGTTATGTGTAGACATAACACTGGTGCATCTGTGTAGTTAAGTGCCTTTTTTAATGCTTGAATGATTCAGAGGTCAGTATCAGGTGGCTGAAAATGTTCCTCTGAAAATGCCCAGGAACAAGGACTGGAATGAAAATGAGTGAAAAGCAGCCAATGTCTAAAGAAATACTTTGAAAGACCTTCCCAGAGCCTGGAGAACTATTGCTCAAGACCACTTGAAAAAAATTGGCTCCTTGGAAGATAAAGAAGAAGAAATGAGGTTGGCTCAAGACTTTTGTACAATATTGTATAATACTCTTTTTACAGCTTACATGTAGGTGTATGTGGTATCGGTAGCATCAGTAAATGTTGATAACATTGTTTATGTTCAAAACAGGTTAGATGTGCTAATTTTTGTTTCAGCCAAAATACAGTCTTACCATTGTCTGGTATTCTTTTGTTAGTAGAGAGTAACTGTGGGCAATTTGTAATCATGAGAGACAGAAAGCAACAGAGAATAATTACTTAAGGACTTCTTATAGAGAATAAAAAATTACAATTCCTGACAGTCACAAATCAAATATTTACTCAAATAAGGCATAATACAAAGGGAACTAAACTAATAGGAACAATATTTTTACATTCAATAACATTTACCTCATCTAAATGGAAAAATAAAGAAGTTTGACATATTGATCACTTTGGCAGATCATTTTGTTTAGCTCTAGTTCACTGGCCCCGCAACTTTTTCACAGAGGTAAGTCACCATTGTGTAGTGATAACCTTGAACAAAAATTGAGCCACTTTCCTTCTCCACTTAAATTCATGACAGACTTATGTAACAGATGTAGTACATATTTCTCATAACTGAGCATCAATTTAGAGGAATTGGTTTGAGTTATAGGTAAAATGCCACTTAGAAATAAATTCAGTGAGTTAGATATACATGGACAGCAGGCCATCAGCTACATTAGCTCAGTTTAGAACAAAGACCTGGCACGAGGACACACTGCTAGCCCAGCCTGAAAGGCTCAGTGACTAAACTATCTGTGAAAGTAACATGTAACCCCCAGTTAACTATGGTGGTATCTAAAATAAAAAAAACAAAATCCTTTTTGCTCTAGTAAAACAAAAAGAGTTTCAGGTTAATAGTTTTTTTTTGTTTTACTGTGAGTTATTGTCATGGTCGGCATTTAAAGGGTTAACCCCCTTGTGAGAAAAGGTAGACATCGCTCTTAGCCAATGGGCTGCTGCCAAACGGCGCATTGTCCCGCCCATTGCTTTCGCCTCCGATTGCGGGCTTTGCTCTCCCTCTTCCGGCTGCAGTTTCAGCGTAGAGCGCGCTTATTGAAAAGAGGAGACAGAGATTCACTGAAAAAAGGTACAAGAGCGATATAAAGTGAATTGTTAGCAAATGCTGCATCATCTTATGCACGTTTACCGCTTGAATTATGCGTTAAGATGATTAATATTCACTAGTTCGGTTCTTTCTGTACTTTTTGGTTGTAGAGAGTCGGATTAGAGGCGGCGCCATTTTGTGTCGGTGCGCTGTTCTCATGTGAGATCGGTGCACCGACACAAAAT
>VUQK01029440.1:11376-24930 GCA_015106715.1 Bujurquina vittata | reverse complement strand
GTAACCAACTGCATGGACCTGTAAATATAAGTACACTGGGTCCATGGGGTCTTGACAAACAGTCTGTTTTTATGGTCTCAGTGTTACACACTGTGTCCTGCTTGAGCTCAGAGCTCTGCATAAATTATAGTGCCCTTATGTCTGCCTCTCTCCCCTCCTTCTCCTACTCCATCATTTCTTCAGCTTCTGCATAAATTATTCTTCTCCCTCTCTCTGCTCTTCCATTCATGCTGGTAGTATAATAGGCTTTTCCTTGTGCAAAGGGAGCTCCTAGAAAGACTAATGTAGTCAGGATTAAGTCCTTTCACACATAGTGTTCATGTTACAAATGCACTTCTCACGACTCGATGTTTATTTCAGAAAATATGAATACGAGTGATATGTGGCTAGCATTTACAGAAGAAGAATATGAAATGTGCTCTGGGTAGGTGGCTGATATGTGAACTATCCAGCAGTCACTGGTCAGAAATGCTTTAATTTACAGTACTGTGGATAAAGTCTTGAACCACCCGTCATTTCTTTATAGTTTTCTAGTAAAATGGGAACTAGGGAACGCATGCAAACATACATGGAAATACAGCACATAAGGCAAAAATAGAGTTTTTACAATTCTAATGAGCTTGAAAGTCAATATTTGGTGTGACCATCTTTATTCTTCAGCACAGCCTGAACTCTCTGGGGCAGCTTGTCATTTATTTAAGCAGTCTTCAGGAACAGCTCTCCAGACTTCTTGAAGGACAGTCAAAGCTCTTCTTTGGATGTTTCTGCCTTTTGTTCTGTTCTCTGTCAGGATGATCCCACACTGCTTCAGTAATGTTGAGGTCTGGGCACCGGGGAGGCCAATCCATGACCGATAGAAGAGCACACAAAGGAACACTATCTAGGTATGCTTTTACTGCAATGGCAGTGTGTTGGGGACCATTGTCATGCTGAAAAACAAAGCTGCAGTCAATCAGACACTTTCCAGATGGCACTGCATGGTGGATCAAAATCTATCCATGCTTTCCTTTCTTAATTCCATCAGTTTTGACAAGATCCCAATGATATGCAGCCCAAACCATGACAAAGCCTTCACTGCATTTTACAGATGGCTGTAGACACTCACTGTTGTCTCTCTCCTGACCTCCTCTGTTCATATTGATTTGGATTCGTTGCTCCATCAGATCTGTTGCCACTGATTTTCAGTCCAGCTCTTGTGTAATGTGGCAGACCTCAGCCTTTTCTTCCTGTTTCCCCTTCCTTAACAATGGCTTCCTGATAGCTGCCCTTCCACTGAGACCATTTCTGATGAGGCTCCAGTGAACAGTAGATGGCTCAACTGAAGGGCCACATGCATCTCTCAGGTCCCATCTCAGGTCTTTGCTGGATTCCCCCCACCATTTCTTATGGACATGTTTTTCAGATACGGTCCATCTGCTATAGATTTTGTAGGGTTTTTTTTTTTAAACGTAGACTATTTCTTTTGTCCTCCACTTGTCCAGTTTCCTCATATTTTTAAGGACGCACTACAAACCATGCAGAAATATGTCATGTTTTTGGTTAATAGTGCTTCAGAAATCACCTTGTTGGTGAAAATATACTATTATATGAATGTCAAACTGTGTTTTCTTTTACATTTTTCATGGATTCAGCTAAAGAAATGATAGCAATTTATGTATTTTTGCAACAAGTTGCTATTAGAAAAGTGCCTGAAGATACAAATTAAAATTGGTTTGTTGCCAAGTTGTTTGTTATGCATAGACCCAACACTGGTTTATCCCTTGAGTTAGGTGCAGTTTTTCTACTTGAATAATTCATACAGTGTTCCTTATCAGTGTTAAGTGGCTTAAACAAAAAAAACATTCTGTCAGTAAGAGACTAGAAGTGATAGATTGATCAGAGGCCAAGGGATGTCAAGGAAATTAGTAATTCTTGTATTTTACCAGTTATTCATTAATTTAACAATCATGTAGTTAATTAACTTTAGAAAATGTGTGTTAACAGTTGATTGTCCTAAACTTTAAATGTAACCTAATTTAGATGAAAGACAAAAAAATGGACGAGTCATCTTGTAAGAAGTTAGACTCAGATTAATGGGGGTCTTAGCTATAAAGCCCAAAGGCAAAGTTGCTCCACAGTAGCCACACAGTAAGTGATGAAGGGTGGACAGGTAGCTAACACTTTGGTCACATGCTGCCAAAAGTGGCCCAGGTGAGACACTTGCTCCCGAGACAAACAGTGAGTGAGTTTGGACTTTTAGACCAAGGTGAAAGTGAACCTCTGTAAAAGGTTTTAAATGAATTTCACCAGACCCCTGTTAAATGTTTTACCCATACAATATGCCAATTCCTGTGTTTAGTCAGCCAATAAATACGGGAGACATAGCCACTGAAGTTAAACGTGAATGTACTTTTTATCTTCAAATAATTAAAAAAAAAATAAAAATAGGCAGCGCGGTGGCACGGTGGTTTAGCACTGCTGCCTCACAGTTAGATTAACATCTGAAAGGCTTGGGTTCGATTCCACCTTGGCCCGGGCCTCTCTCTCTCTCTCTCTCTCTGTGGAGTTTGCATCCCCCTGTGTCTGCATGGGTTTTCTCCGGTTTCCTCACACATGCCAAAGACATGCACTTACTGGGGTTAGGTTAATTAGCTACTCTAAACTGCCCATAGGTGTGAACGTGAGTGTGAATGGTTGTCTGTCTCTCTGTGTTGGCTGGCGACCTGCACATTTTATACCCTGCCTCTTGCCCTATGTCAGTAGGGATTAGAAGTTTTCAAAGATAAATGACACAGGAGTTGCAAATTTAGCAAAAAGTTGACGAATGCCTGACGGCTCGCTATCAAATGACCTCCACTGACTGTCGTCAACAGCAGAGCTAAAATAAAAGTAATGTTATTCTGCTTGTGTTCATAATTACTGAAGGCCAAAATCATAGAATTAAAATTGACATGTGACGGCGTGGTAAACAGAGTTCTTAAACAGAGTTCTAGTGGCCAACAGTCATGCATGGAGCTCCACTCCATGTGGACAGGGCTTTACAATCCACTTTAAAACTATCTTTTCTGTGTCTTTATGAAAATAGTCCCTCTTGCAAATCACTGACACTTAAATTGATTGTGCTGATTACACTGAAGAGATACACAGACACAAATGACTGTATCCTCTGAGGATTGCATTTAAACACTCACACAGAAGGTACAGTATGGTTTTATGAACGCCTGATTAGCATTCCTCAGTCTGCTTTCTTCCCAGATAAAAAAAATAGAGTTTGAGAGACAAAGAGACGCAGACAACGCAAAGAACATAGAAAAATGTGGATTTCTTTGCTTGTCAGTATAATCTTGCGAAAACACGGGGGTACAGTATATGTATGTGAGTGTTGCTGAGAGTTGGGAGATTCCCTCCAAACATTATGGTGGCCTCATTTATCTTCCACTCTCATATGTCAGGATTTTCCACACTGCAAAACACACACTGATCTACACATCATGCAGAGTAAAGATAAAGGTGTCATGAGGAAGATGTTGAGTTTTTACTGAAAGCAAACATATCTTAAAATAAAATGCTGCAAACCTGAACTGACAAAAGGTAAAATAAGCTCTTTGTTAGAGCTTTGTTAGACTCTTTGATTACAGTGTTTGTAGTGTAAACTGAGCAGAGACAAACCCTAAAGGTCAATGTTAAAGCTTCTAATAATAAACATCAAACCTATTTAATATGATACACAGCTCTGAATTTCATGAAAGCACATAAAAGCCAAATATACTCGATGTACAGCAGCTGTTTTTAATCTCAGTTGCACTGAATAAATGATATCTTGATTGGGTGTATCTGCATGTCTTATTGTGACTTAAAGCTGACTTAAAACTGGAACTATTAAATTAGCTGCTGTATTTTATTAGTGTTCCCATATTTGCACACAAACAACAGCTCAACAACAACAAAAATGTTAAAAATAATCGCAGCTGAATGTAATCAGGGCGCACATATGTGATGCAGCATGTGAAAACCAGGCTAAAGTCCAAAATTGCCACGGTTTTCCTGTATGTGTCCTAAAATTTAAAAACGTATAGATTAAACATGCAAAAAACTGTTTTCAGTTTTTCTGTCTTTGCTCCCTTTCTAACATGAAGAAATCAAAGTGTGTGTGTTCTTTGAATCATTGTGGTTTAACGATGCAGACAGATACTCACTCAGCATTAATGCCACAGGCTAAAGATTGAAAAGTCACCAGCATTACTAAAGACTGTCAGGCTGAGGTTGCACCCCTAGATATGAGTTATTCCTTCACAGCTGAGCGTGTAACTGGATGAGGATTGGTGGCAACATAGTGCTTTTTGAGAAATATTTGTAGACAGCGAAGGTAACAAAACAAATACTGAAAATACTGGAAAGTCTGGTTGTTTTTGATGATGTCATTGCTTAGTTGTTTTTGTGTACAACTGGAATTCTCGGCATGTGTCTTTGTCCAGTTTTTCACGTGCTGCCTCACGTATGGACCTCTGTCACTCGGTGTGAGCCATCATACAGCACTACATTAATCACAATGAAATTGCACTTAACACCCCTGACCACTGATGTTAGGCTCAACATGAATGTCTACTGTAGCCAGTGGCTGACTGCATCACCTACTGACCCGACCCCACTGTTCTGAATGAAAAAAGAAATCTACCTCTGAGATTCCAGATTCCTCTTTAGAAGGTGTCAGACACAGGATGACATTCAGAGGAGAAATGAGCAGGAACGCCAATTTTCAGTCTGGGCTGGCTGTGTAAAGTCTTTTGTGTTTAATGAGACAAAATGTTGTGCAAGTGAGGTGTAAGAATTAAAGCAAATCTGGGAGCGAGGAGTGAGCTTACTAGACCTTGGGGCGCGTGCCTTCCAGGTAACTCAGCTGCTGTAAGGATAACATGCAACTCCACTTGAATTCTGGGTATTGCGAGTTTTGACAAAGAGATAGTGTATCTGCTACAAAGATAATATCACTGTGCTGCATAAATTTTCATCTTATTTTACACCAATGTTATAGCTGTGAAACGCTAAATTCCAAACACCAGCAGTGGGAACAATTTTACACCAGTTCTGTCCCTAGGTGCAGTTTTGTTGGTGGATTTTCTACAATTGAATTATGTCTCAACACCTGGAAGACCTGAAAGTGCTGTATTGGTTTGGTTTTGTGTGTGTGCACGCGCGTGCGTGCGTGTTTGCACTCACATTCACCCAAGGCAGCCGATGTGTTTCGGCCATGTGTGCGTCTCTCCTCCAGTGCTGCGAGGGTGGGTTGTGTGGCGTCACCTTGCTGAGAGGGTGAGGGGGCTGTGGCACACGAAACTGTGGGAAGAATCACAAAGACAAATACAAATTCAAATGGGCCCAGACGCCGGGGGAGGTCAGAGGTCGAATCAAAAGGTCACGAAAAGCAGCAAGGACAAAGCAAGAGGGACATAGCGAGATATCAAGTTTTCATTCACACAAAGGCAAACATACAGTCTTCCCACACACAGGTCAAAATGAAGTTCTGTCTTTATAAAGTGATAATATTGCTTTACTTCAAACTAAAGCAGCTGCAATAGAACTGAGGTGATACAGAGAGAAAGACAGAGGCTGTAAATAAATTGCTTGCTTGTTTCCTCCACAGCTAATCCCTGATAAGAAAAGGTTACACAGAGCTGCACAGCTGCAATGAGGGACCAAGATAAACACATAAAAACATCATTGTGACACAGTGCCACAAACAGGCTAGTCACTTTGAGCAAATGTGATGATCGCCATGTTCTTTTTAGCATCATTGTGCTGCTCACTGATTCATTTCTGTGCGCTCACATTTGGAACTCTTCTGCTACCACAAACACTGAGGCAATGCTGCTTAGATACCACATATATCTTGCTAGAGAAAAGGTAGATGCCACCCTTATAAGTATGCATGTAACAAGGGAGGGGGGGGATTACAGGTTGTCTGTCAAACTGGCCAGCAAAGGTTCTAGAAAGTAATCACTCCCCGCCAAGAAATATTCCATCTGGCACCTCCCAAGAAGCCACACCCTAACCTTTACCATGGTTTTGACAGGCTAAACAAGCTTTTATAAAGTTAGACGTCTTCAAAATTACAATTCACTTTAATTGGAAATTTTTTCCAATTAAAAAAGAAAAAAGGAATCATAAGTAAAGACATAATTATAGGGACATTTATAGATTTATTAGACTGGAACAAATGAGATTGCTCTTGGATACAAAGTTGTTCACATTCACATGTATAGTAATAACATGAGAAAGTAAATCCATCATCAAATATGTCCTCCTTATTCTTGTATTTGGAGGTCACCTCTTATACTCCTTGTGTCATACTTTTACATTTACTTCAGTCAGCAGTTGTGTTTTTTTCCACCCTTTGCTTATTTGCTTCAGTGCTGTTACGCTCAATGCTCTGTATCAAATCATCGTAATGACTTTGCTTGATGCCTTGACTTTTCCTCTAGCACTACCATGAGGTTTTGAGTGAGTTTCTAGGTTGTTTTTTTTAATTTCTCACACTGTAATAAATTCATATTTATAATCATTTGTGCCGTGATGTTGTAAACCAGCAACACGGAAAGTGAGTCAGACGACTTCTCATAAAATTCTGCTGCGCTGTGTGGAAGTACTTTAACCACTCAACCAGAATAACACATAACAGCACTCAATACAAGGATGTGAACTTTAACCTGCACCAAAAGTATTTAGCTGGTGCCAGTACACATTAGGCACGCTCAACTAGCCAGTAAGACACCGTACATGTGAAAGGTTAGAGAGCACAAAGTTACACACACGTCAGAGTATTTAAAAACAACATTTGGTTACTTAGACAGTTTCAAATGATTCTTAGACACACAGAATATTTGACCAGACAATGTTTAACCATTGAATGTTTTGTTACCGTTTCGATAATTGACTCTTAATGCTGAGTGCAATAAATTCCAAAGTAACACTATAACCACGTCACAGTTGTCTATAAATCAGTAATTTGAAGCTTTCACGTACTAAATTCAGAAATCAAATTACAGTTACTAATCAAACTATTACACTATTACTCCCTACACAAGTTCTTTAAATGTGCGCATGAATGGTGTGCAGAGAAAAAAAAATCCCACGTGTGCAAGCACAGCTCTTGATGGCAATCTCAGACTGATCAATGTTTGAAGAGTGACAATATTCACATTACTTAACATTTACTGAAATAAACATAATTTATGTGTGTGATGGTAAACAACAAAATAGGCTCAGTCCAGAAACGATCCACCCCTGCGAATCCAAAAGCAGCAAGCAAATATGCACACACATACGGTAAATAACCCATAATGCTAACAATAATACAGCTTGAGAGCAATGAGAGACTCCAAAAGCCAGAGCGAACATCGTTCCTACAGCAGAATCACTGTTACCACAGCACACTGCTGTCAGCTTTGTACTAAGAGTTAAATAGGTACTAAGAGAGATCCTATGCGTGTCCTGTTTAATAGGACAAGAATTCTCGCAGGTGTGTGTGTGTGCGCTCAAAGTTTCATGTTTTATTTTCAACTATCAAGAGTGTATAACAACTTTTTTTTCCCTCCAAGTAACAACCCCAACACTGCGTACTGACCCATCCCACTGCATTGCCCACAATAACTATGGTATATCAATACAGTGATTGTCATACTCAATGCACTACAAAGGAAAATCATCTACAGTACATCACAAAATCTATAACTGAAAAAGAAAAAAAAAATACAAAAAACGGCAAAAGCAGAAATCAGTTTATTCCCTGCATTGCCATGTCAGTGTGTGCATGTTATTTTACTATTTGAATAATGCCTTCACTCAGTTATTTTGTTCTCTGGTGTGCTCATTTCAATGTCACGTTTGACAGTTTCTTCACTCCAAGTTAGTTTCCTTAAGTGTATTTTACCCTCATTTTAGAGTAAACTCATAAGCACAGCCACTAAGCTATCCTGATGTGGTCGCTGTTAGCCCTTCAATGTGAATAAAAAAAATTAATATTTGGTAGTGGTGTATCACTAATCTTTCATAAAAGGAATTACAATGTGCTGCTGTATTGATTTTTGTCTAACCTATACTAGTTGATTAGTTTATGAATTTTTTTTCCCCTTGTGTGTAATTAACACCTTGGTGATGATACCATTTCTAAATCACTCCAAGCATTCTTTAATGGAGTATGTTCTGTAAAAAACAAAAACAGCATCTCTCTGGACTTTGAGTGAAAGAAAAGAGTTTGTCACAGCAGTCTAAAGCCGACTTAAAACGGGATCACGCTGTATGGCTTAATGTGTGAAATCATGCTGTTAGCCTTCTAAACTGCACAGGTATTTTCCACTGAACTGTTATGCCTTACAAAGCAGCGGTTCCCCTTTCTTTCTGTCTGCAGCCTCCCCGTTACTGCTTTAACATCACTGCCACTCCATTAACATTTCCAAAAATGACAAGAATGAGGGTCAGACTGGACTGAAATTGGTTCCATTCATCATAACAACCTGCAATGGCAAAGGCAATGGTGATTCAATAATAAAGCCATAAATTCTTATTCCACACACACAACTCCCCATCTTCTTATGGCACAACACTATGAATAAAACATCACACCACATATTTCTTTACCGCACAATATTCTCTATATTGTACTCTATGAATAATGTATCTATAGTAGTGCATCTTATTAATATAGGCTTTGTTTGGTGGTGAGGTAATTCTGCACAAACACACATCTTGGGCTTCCTTGGGAGTTTGAAAAATACCTTCAAATGCAGTTACACTCACAGCCACATATTTGCTGCATAGTGTGGTTTCAGGGCTGTTGCTAAATAATCAAACAGCAGCTGATCTTTACCATATTGACCATTGCACCAAGATGACATAACAAAACAGCTATACATACCCCATGACCTACTCTTAAACCTAGATCCCATTTCATATAATGAACAACTGTTCTATAGTGGAAATTTCCAGACATTTATATATCAAAAAAGACAAAAAAACAAAAAAAACAAACATTATTTATTAAACAAGAATTTAACCAGAGTGATGCATTCATATTACTCAGTGCCAGGCACTTACAAAAAAAAAAACGAACAGTCTAATTTTTAATAGTTTCATTTTATGAAAAAGGTCGCATATCAACCCAAAAACTGCACAAGAGCAGCTTCTTGATGATGTGAAGGCAGTTTGGACCACAGTTACCAAGAATACCGTTAGTAACACACTACGTTGTAATGGACTATTTGATGTGTGTCATCTGTATTCATGGATAGATCAAGCTGGGTATCATCTGCATAGCAATGTATGCAATGCATTCTAATTATACTGCCAAAGGGAAGCATGTATAATGTAAATAAAATTGGTTCTTGCACAGAACCCTGTGGAACTCCATAATTAACCTTAGTGTGTGAAGAAGACTCCCTATTTACATGAACAAATTGGATTCTATTAGATCACTAGGATTCAAACCACTGCAGCACAGTACCTTTAATACCTACGGCATGCTCTAATCTGTGTAATAAAATGTTATGGTCAACAGTGTCAAAAGCTGCACTGAGGTCCAACAGGACAAGCACAGAGATGAGTCCACTGTCAGAGACCTTAAGAGGATCATTTGTAACCTTCACTAATGCTGTTTCTGTGCCTCGATGTATTCTGAAACCTGACTGAAACTCTTCAAATAAACCGTTCCTCTGCAGATGATCAGTTAGCTGTTTTACAACTACTCTTTCAAGAATTTTTGAGAGAAAAGGAAGGTTGCAGATTGACCTATAATCAGGTAAGACAGCTGGGTCAAGTGATGGCTTTTTAAGTAAGTTTAATTACTGCCACCTTAAAAACCTGTGGTACATAGCCAACTAAGACAGATTGATCATATTTAAGATTTAAGAATCAATTAATGGAAGGACTTAGTTGAGCAGTCTAGAAATGGGATCTAAAACATGTTGTTGGCTTAGAGGAAGTAACTATTGAAGTTAACTCAGAAAGATAAACTGGAGCAAAAGAGTCTAAGCAAATACCAGCAGTGCTGAAAGCAGCTGAAATAAGCTCAGATAAGTCTCTGAGATGGTTTTGAATAATTCTTCTTAATGATTTAAATTTTATTTGTGAAAAAAAAAATCATGAAGTCATTTCTAGTTAAAGTTAAAGGAATACTTGGCTCTACAGAGCTCTGACTCTTTTCAGCACTGTAGCCAGGCTGACAAAGAAACCTGGGGTTGTTCTTATTTTCTTCAATCAGTGATGAATAATAAGATGTCCTAGCTTTACGGGGGGATTTATTATTGAACAAACTCTTTTTCCAGGCTAAATGAGCATCTCCTAGATTAGCGAGACGCCATTACATCTCCAGTGTACGGGTTATCTGCTTTAAGCTGCGCATTCGTGAGTTATACCACGGAGCCAGGCACTTCTGATTTGTGGCTTTCCTTTTCAGAGGAGGATCAAACTTGTTTTTCCAGCACACCCAATAGATGTGCCGATCCAACATTTGAAAGTCATGTTTGTCAAACCATTCCTGAACAAATGTCTAGTACAATATCCTGCTGAAGCAGGCCATTGCCATCAAGGGATAATACTGCCATGAAGGGGTTTATGTAATCTGCAATAGTTTTTCGGTAAGCAGTACATGGCAAAATAGCATCTACATGAATGCCAAGAGCAAAGGTTTGCCAGCTAAATATTGACCGGAGCATCGCTCTCTGTCCATGAGCTTTGGTGTTTCATATAGAGCGTCGCCCTGCCATTATTTTCTTGAGATAAGTGACAACCACACTGTCTGCACAATGTTCCATGGTGCAACATATCGCCAAGATAATTTGGCTGCACGTCTGAGAAGCTGTGAATTTCTTTAAATACAATCTATGCTTTCCAATTAAGGCTACTCATTAATGACCATTTCAGCAAGTTATACAACAGCCAAAATTACTGCCGACACGATTTTAAAAGGAATTTACAGAACAGCTCATTGTGATTTGAAAGTGGAAAAAGTCAAACAACTTCACTGGCCACACACACACACACACACACACACACAAACATGCACCTGATTGGTTGAGGCGAAGTCAAGGCCTGCTTCTGGCATACCCAGGAACATGGTGTCCCCATCCAGCTGGAGAGAACAAAAAGCAAGAGCAACAATGTCAACAAACCATAATCAAACACAGCAAACACATAATGGAAAGCCGGCAAGGACACAATAAGTAGAGATGGAGGTAGCAGATTGCTGGCTAGCTGCCAGTCCACTATCTGTTTGCCATCTTCTTCAGACATTGAAAATCCTGCTAGCTGCCCGAGTAAAAGGGTCGTAAACACACTTCTGTTTTATTACTGTCCATGTACATCACACAGAGGCTGAGAAGCGGTAATTTAACAGTGATTGTCTTGGCCAGTCACCCTAAAATAACCCCAGTATTTTAAAACTTTAGATTTCCGGGACTACAGATATTAGCACTCGTTGTTGCCAAGTTATATTTGCTTAAGCTTGTTGACTGAAAGCTGCTTATTGCAAAATTATATACCTGCTTACATTTTTAACAGATATGCTCAACCTAGATTTTTATTTAAACTTTCCGTTTCAAGTCACTATGTGACTGACGCGTTAAAAGTATGGTACAGAACTTTGTGACATAACAGGAAATATTACTCTTTATATCAGTACAACTCATATGAGAATAAAACCCAGTCCACAGCGCATCCCATTTGTATGCAGGGCCTTTTACTTCCTTATTTGTCTCTCTTATCTGCACCACACTTCCTCCTGTGAGGCCCTTTCTTTCACAATAGCTTTTATTTGTCCTACATCACAGACAGCAGCAAAGAACAAAGGGGTTTACTGTCACAGCAAGTCATAGGTAAGCTGCTAGAGGAAAAACTGCTTTTGGTCAACAAGACAGTTTTTAAATTTCATTATTCTATTTTTTTCATTCTAATTATATTTAAAGTTAAAAGGACTCCAGAGTGCATAAGATATTTTTAATGGTTCAATAAATGCATGGTTTCTGGCAGTGGGCCCAGGTCAGATAAGCCAAAGTTAGTTGCAAAGGTATCTGATTAGCCTACCGTTAACCTTTTTCTTTTTAAATACATCAACGTGCTAAAATAAATAAATCATATAAAGTTAAAAAGGAGATTAAAGAATCATTTAAATATTGTGTATTTAACTGCTTAACCTGTTCAGATGATATCTATACACTTGTGCCGACTAACTAAGGTTTGGCTATCATTCACTGCCGCATGTAAATAAGGTTAAATGTGATTTGTGTTCTCCTGCTATTATATACACAGAATACTTTGTCTACATGTTGGAAGTGAAAAATAAACTAAGAAAATATGTTTTTGTTTGAGTCTCTTTGTTGTAACAATGGTTCATGGCAATAAATCTTAGCCTGTTTATTTCCCCTTAAATGGAGTCACATTTGTAAAGAAAGTACATTTGTGGGTTGAGCAGCAAAGTGGAGTATGTGTGTTGCACGCATGAAAAACCTGCCAAATCTTCTCTGCCAATGTCAAACTGTTTATTCTGCTATTGAAGTTTGTTTGGTGGTCGTTTATTGGATTGGATAATTAATGAGGAGGAAATTTGTGTTTAGCGACGAGTCCAGATTCTACCTATGGGCCTACAATCCAACTGCCAAAGTATGGAGAAGATGTTATGCGGACAGCTTTTAGTAGCGGCAGTTTGTTAGTGTGGGACGGCATCTCCCTCACTGGAAAAACAAGGCTCGCCATCATTGGAGGCAATATAAATGCAGAGATATTGAGATGAGATTCTGTAACCAGTGGCAATCCCCTACCTCCACAGTCTGAGACCGAACTCTATCCTCCAAGATGACAACTCTCACCTCCACAGAGCAGGGTTTATTTCAATAAAATCTATGGTACTTCCCTACTCGCTGTGTGCAGAGCAGCACACAAACAGCTCAACTATTCTAAATGTGCCACTATACAATTAACAATTACTGTTACCATTAGTGTGGTAGCAGAAAATTATTTTTCAACATTAAATTGTGCTGAATTTGCACCTCCATACTTCCATCCCCATCCCCCAGTTGCCCCACACTTAAACTCCCATGTCAAGTTTTCTGTTGGAAATGAAGACACACATGAAAGTCACACACAAGAAACACACACTAAAGTCAATGAGTGACCTTAATTAATAACTACAAACTCAACATTGAGAAAAAAAAAACTTTTACCACAAGACACAAATCTGTTTAAAGCTGGAAGCTGCAAATTGTTGGTATTACAACTTGATAAAAACTAAAGTACGCTGTACTGGGTCACTAACACATTACAAGTACAGGAAGAGAAACTGCACCATGAGGCTCCCGGTGTAGTTTCTGTGCTGATGCCAGAGAAGGATTGGAAGTGTGCAGTTTGAGTCAACAAACTGACAACAGTCACACTCGAACGCATTGAGCTCCTTAGAATAACTTGTTCTTTAACAAATTCTTGTAAAGGCAGACTGCATAGCCAGGTGATTTTATGCACCTGTGTCAATGGGTCTCAAAACACCTGAATTCAAAGATTAAGAGGTGTGGCCCATGTTTGACTTTTGTCCAC
>VUQK01029431.1:0-12647 GCA_015106715.1 Bujurquina vittata | reverse complement strand
ACTGAGTTTCAGCTTACTCCAAAGATGTTCTATTGGGTTCAGGTCTGGAGCCTGGCTAGGCCCCTCCAGGACCTTGAAATGCTTCTTACCGAGCCCCACCTTAGCTACCCTGGCTGTGTGTTTGGGGTCACTGTCATGCTGGAAGACCCAGCCCATGACCCATCTTCGATGCTCTGACTGAGGGCCAAAATCTCCTGATACATGACCCCATCCATCCTTCCTTCAATACAGGGCAGTCGTCCTGTCCCCTTTGGAGAACAGCACCCCCAAAGTATGACGTTTCCACCCCCATGCTTCACGGCTGGGACGTGGCAAGTGGCGTTGATACCAAAAAGCTCTATTTGGGTCATCTGACCACATGACCTTCTCCCATGCCTCCTCTGGATCATCCAGAGGGTCACTGGTGAACCTCACACGGGCCTGGACATTTGCTGGCGTGAGCAGCGGGACCTTGCGTGCCCTGCAGGATTTTAATCCATGACCACAGTGTGTGTTACTAACGGTCATCTTTGAGACTGTGGTCTCAGCTGTCTGCAGGTCCCCCCCCCCGTGTGGTTCTGGGCTGATTCCTGACCTTTCTCAGAATCATCCTTACCCCACGAGGTGAGGTCTTTATGGAGCCCTAGACTGAGGAAGATTGACAGCTATCTCGTGTGTCTTCCATTTTCTAATAGTTGCACCAACAGTTGTTGCCTTCTCACCAAGCTGCTCTCCTGTCGTCCTGTAGCCATCCCAGCATCGTGTAGGTGTACAGTTTTGTCCCTGGTGTCCTTAGACAGCTCTTTGGTCTTGGGCAGGGGTGCCCAATATGTCAATCACAATCTACTGGTCCATCGCAAGAGGAGTGGAGGTAGATCACACAGAACGCCCAGTGAAGTTGGGGAAAAATGTATATCGCACAGCATTAAAAAGAAGTAGAAGATGGATGATAGTTTATCATCCATCTGTTTTGTTACCACCCCACGCTTGCACAATTAACCACGATAGCTTTGCTAGTAGCTCGCAAGCTGAAAAAGTGTGGGCAGCCCTGGTTTTGGACGCGGTGGAGAGGTTGGTGATTAATTGAGCGCGTGGACAGGTATCTTCTGTACAGGTGAAACAATTAATACAAGTAATTAGTGCAGAATAGGAGGGCTTAAAGAAAAACTAACAGATCTGTGGGAGCCAGAATGCTTTCTGCTTGGTCGGTGATCAAAGACTTATTTCGTGCAATAAAATTCTAATTGATTATTTAAAAATCATACAATGGGATTTTCTGGATCTTTTTTAGATTCTGTCTCTCACAGGTGAAGTTAGCTGCGGTAAAAATTACAGACCTCTTCATTTTTTGTAGGCGGGAATACTCTGCAGTGTATCAAATGCTTATGTGTGATTTGGTTTTCTCATTGAGACCACCTGGACCTGAACACACTGCTTTCAATGACATTGAGATGTGGGCTACGGGGAGACCAATCCATGACTGATGATGTTCCACTGGGTGTTTTTCCATCCCGGTTTGTGCTTGCTGTGTTGAATGTGTGCTTGGGTTGTCATGCTGAGAAACGAAGCTGCTGCCAATCAGATCCTTTCCAGATGGTATCGCATGGATGATCAATTATAATTCAGCCTCCCTTAAAAAGAAATAGATGAATTTAGGCACCAGGTTACTGACTTCCATACAGCGTCTGCAACACGAGATGAGTTGACTGCTGACTGGTACATAAACAGACCCCTTTTGGTCGGGGGGGGGGCTGTTTTATATGGTGGTCATGCTGTGAGTCTGCTTTCTTCAATTAGGTCTGGCAACAAATCAGAGCTGTCAGAGCCCCAGTCTAGGAAATATACTGATGCTATTAAACTTGGGAAGTTGAGTGCCCCCTCAAGCTGCCCTGGGGTCTTCTGGGGGCAGTTTCTCTATTTTTTTTCCTACAGATAGATCGCCCTCATTGACCATAGTCAGGACGCAGTAAATCACACTCACACTGCTTTGACTGTAGCGTGCACCATACTCGTTCACGGCCCAATAACCCCTGCCTATCCTGTTTATTTTAACTTGTCATTTCCTCTCTGTTGTATGTCCACTTCCTGTGTCATTATTCATTTTTTTCCTTTTTTTTTGCTCAGTCAGCTGATTGAAGTCATATCTTTAACACTGTTTCTTTCCAGCTTTCCATTCCCTCTGAGGTCAGTGTGGTCAAAACAGTTTGCATCTGGCCAAAAATGAACAGATTGACTTGGGTTTATTTTTGCTTCAAAGAGCAAATCCACTGATTTAAATCCAGTTCATTAATGTTGGACTTACAGTTTTTGTTTTGTTTTTTTCTAAATGCTCGATTTGTGCGTTTGCTTCCTTTGTTTGTTCAATCAACTGTGAATATGTTCATCCTGAGTAAAGCGTGTGTGTGTGTGTGTGTGTGTATGTGTGTGTGTGTGTGTGAGTCTTTTTCTCTGCTTTCTTCTCTGTAAAAATCACTGCATGCCAGTGCTATAAGGATGCACTCAGTGAATGTGCACATATGAAGCTATTTGTGATAGGAACGCACACAGACACACAAACGCACACCGCTACAGCTAATTTGAGAACTAGTTTGCTTTGCAGAAGCATTTCCCTGCAACGATGAATCAAATCTGATGGCAAAGTCACCAAAAAGTACACGAGCTTATATCTCGGCAATGCTTGGCTTCTAAACCGGCCACTGATCAATGTTCATTTGTTACTGCTGCTGTGCCCAAATGTCAGTGGTTAGAGTTAGGATGGACTGGTTTAGACTAGTCCAAGGCTAGACCAGTTAGGATGCCTCCATGATTGCTCCTTGTCTCACTTTCACAGATTTTCTGTAAGTGAAAGCTACCATCATGTAGCAGGAGGTGGAAGGAGGTGAAGGAGCAATTCTCTTCAGTAACAGCTTCTGTGTTCTAGCTGTGATGATAGACTGAACCAATAAGCCATCTCAAGAATGATTAAACAAAAAGTAGACAAGAAACAAACTTTAAACCAGTGTAAAATGATCATTAATAGTATAAGCCACCATCCTCTGAGGAAAATGTCTTTTGCCTTCGCCTCACTTCCTTCCTTCCGTTCGCCTTCACTGAATGCATGTATACGTACGTGTGAAGTCGTGGAAGGCTGGTGTGAGGTCAAAGAGGGAGTGAAAAAGGAAAGACTGTAGTGAAGACTTCCACTCTGCACCGATTTACTCTCCAGATGCTCACATCAACAAAGAAAGGGAGTGAGCTTCTGTAGCTGGCCTCTTCAGGCAGAGTTCATCAAATATCAGCCCAAAGTGTGGATATCTCAAAAAATGTATTGCATGACTGACTTTGAGCCTTTGTTTGGAATCACTGGAATCAAAAGCCTTGAGGCTTTTGATTCCAGTGATTTGTGGCATTTAATTAATTGCATTTTTTTTTTAATTTTGCATCTTTTAAATTGAATTAAATCATCATCCTAATCCTGTGCTTACATCTCTTCTCACATGGTTTATTTCCAAGTGACCATGCAGCTATTTATTGTCTTATTTTTAACTCGTGCAACAAGGTTATTTAATCTGGACAAAGACTAACTGGGAAGGTCAAAATCTGAACCCATGAGAAGCAAAAGAGCGCTCGGCTCCTCTTACAGCATGAACTGACCTGAAAACGTGACCTGTACCACCAATTTCTTTTTTTTTCTTAACCTTTATTTAACCAAAAGGGAAACTCTTGAGTTCAGGAATAACTTTATTGAGAACGTCCACTGGCAAAGATTGGCAGGATTATACGCAGCATGTGTTTTGATTGCCGTCAAAGAGAAGAAGCCATCATTAAACTGCACACAGAACAAGGCTGGCTTTATACTCGGGACCCTGTTGCTGTTAGACGAAACTAAAAATCCATCATGGATGATACCTAAAATTAGGCTATTGCTGATGTATAATTGACTCCTAAGCATGATTCATCGGTAGTTTAGAGGGCTGCTATGGAAGCTTTTCGTGGTGTGACCTTTGGTGACATCCTTTACGCTAAAATCACAGCGAACCCCAAAAACTTTTTAAAAAATGGTAGAAAGAAAACAAACTTACTTTGTCTTGGTTTTCCTACTGTGTCTACACAGCAGCTCACCTTTTCCTCGGGCCGAGCTGATGGCTGCATCCTGCCAATGCCAGCTTGACACAGCTGCTGACAACACGTGACCTTACCAGGCAGACAGTTGTTGGCTCTTATTTTTACTCTTTGAACAACATTATACGGATTTAGGCTAAAATTACAAGAATTGATTAGTTACATAATGAAACAATTAAATGATTAAATAAGTGGTGAATAAATCGGATGATTAGGTTAATAATAACTGAATTAAAGAAATAATTGGTAGTTGACTCTAAATAGCAGTTGATTAAATAATAAATTGATACTTGAATCAAATAATGTATAATCAGCCTACCTGATTTCCCTGATGGGACCTTCCCCAAGGGATCAATAAAGTTTCATTCAATTCAATTCCATCAGTAGTTGACTTAAAATGATCAAAATAGTGATTGAATTAAAACGACTAAGTAGTGGCTGAAGCAAATAATAGTACATTAGTCAGAGAGCGTGCCATACGTTTACCTCATCCTCAAAGGTTTTGCCAAAATGTAAGTCTAAGGCGAGTGTTTTTGGGTCAGCGCACCCTGTTGCTAAGCAGAATAAAACTGCCGCGTCATGATCAGAGACACGTGAGGGAGGAAGGCAGGTGCTTCTTTTATGGAGATCTTTTTGTCTTGGGCCGAGTCGAAAGCACAGCTCTCTCCATCGGTTTGGTTTTTATTGATAGTGTGTGTATGCAGTATAAAGTTGTTATGTCGAGCTCAGAGGCTTCGCTCTTCTGGTGGCTGTAGCTCAGGAGGTAGAGCAGGTCACCCACTGATCGGAAGGTCGGTGGTTCGATTCCTGGGTACTCCAGGCTACATGCCAATGTATCCTTGGGCAAGATACTTAACCCCAAGTTGCTCTCCGACGCTAGCGTTGGAGTATGAATGTGTGTGAATGTTAGCTAATTAAAAGCACTTAGCTTAGTTACATATGGAAGTGCTTGTATGAATGGGTGTGAATGGGGTGAATGTAAACGTGCTGTATAAGCGCTTTGAGTGCTCACTCAGAGTAGAAAAGCGCTATATAAGAGCTAGTCCATTTACCATTTACCATTCTGGGGAGGGGAGCACAGCCAGCAGCCGGTGAGGTCTCTGCCTGAACCAAATGGCCCGTGTACACAAAATCCTTCTGATTCTTTGATATATTAAATGTTTTCATTTTGGGGTGTCTTCCTTCACAAATATAAAAGCACGCAGTGACACGTGAAGCAAAAAGCAGGCAAATCTGTGTTTTTGATTTGTTTCTTTAATGACTAATGAAAACTGTCAGCATCGTCTGACTGGGAGTTAGAACCCAAATCCATTCCTCTCAGAACTGTAAAGCAGAAATAAAAGAGGCAAGCTACTGTACCACATTTAAACACAAAGTGAGCATTTGCCATTCCTTAATGACACACCTAAATAAAGTTACAGTAATGTTTAAATGTGTTTTTCTTCTGGGGGCTAAATCACGGAGCACTCATTTCAGTCCCATGCTCTGCTGCAGTAAAGCAAACAAAGAGCTTTTTCTTGTAGCTAAATGAGCACAGATCTACGCAGCACTTCATTAGGCGCTTGAGGATGAAATATTTTGACCTGTGGTCGTGCATTCTGATCTAATGACAATAAACGAGTGCAGCCTCTGTGCTCAAAGTGTATTCATGAAATCAGATAAGGCCAGTGAGCACACATCTAAATATATCTTCAGAGGCAGAGATGACTTCCTCGATACAGCGCAGAGGTTTAAATTAAACAGGATTAAATGAAACAAAACAGTTTTCACGTGCTAGACGTCCATCTCAGCAATGTCCCCAGAACAGACTGACTTAGCTCACATGGATGCAGATGCTTTGCATGTCACATACCAGGTTTATTACATATTTATGAGCTTTTAACTGAAGAAAGACTCTCAGTGGAGACGACTGAATAAAATGATTTCACATCCAAAGAAACAAAATTAAACATCTTGCTTATAGATCTGTGGCCGTGAGATTTAAAGGACCATAGTTTTTGGCATTTTACAGCCTTATATTTGTTTTTAATTTTTGAGGGGCATGTCACATTTCAGAAACATTAAAGCCCCAAAATATGACTGTACTAACAAAGTATTAGCAATTCAATTTTAATCAATTAAAAATGAATGGATTAAATGTTAATACCTTAATTTCATTACAGCCTCTCTGCGGCTTAGAGAAGCTAACAGTCGTAATGGCTGTATGAGAATTCTGAATGCTTACTCTAAAAAGGAACTAATTATGCTTATCTTACCAACTCCATGTTTTTATTAGCATCCCTTTACACGATCCGCAGTTAAAAAGAAATATGTTTTTACAAGTATCATTTATTACGTTGCGTATTTGTGCAGCTGCTCAGTCTGAAACCTTTTGCTCTCCCTTTTAAGTTCTTTTCTGGCAGACTCTTGCACACAAAAAACACTGCAGGTAGGTGAGCCTGTTGTGCCTTTGAGCCAAGCTATGAGATGACCATATTAAGGATAGCTTAATGTGTGATGCAGCTATGTGCACATGCAGTGGAAGTTCAAAGTTTCAGACGTTTTCCAGCATCTTGTAGCATCCACGCACTTGCTGAAGCTTTTTAGAGAGCAATTTCAGTGTGTACACAGAATTAGCATAATGTTCCTAATAGATGAATACATGTCATTAAATCAATGTTTGCATTATTCAGTCTCCAGATATTCATTTATATGCGAGTAAAGCAGTTTTCAAAGAGGAATGTCCTCTCTGGATCGGAAGCAGAGGACGTTTTTTTAAAAAAATCAATATCAGCGTGTGAGACACGTAGATGAGTAAAGCTATTCTTGTAAGATCGCAACACTGAATTATGTGATGTTGTTATGTGAAAACATGCCTTAGGGTGCATCCCCATGTTTCCCATTCAGTGTCTGTGTAACGAGCTTTGCAGTGCATTCCAGTAGCGTTGCGGTTGGCACAGAGTTGCATATTAATGAATTTAAAAAAAAAAGGTTAGAGAATTTCCCAACACTGGGATGCATAAATGATGTTTTCTTATCAATGCTGAAGTCTTGGCTACTTCATGAAAATTGGGCAACCTGCAAATAAACATCGCTGGAAACTTTGAAAGCAGCTTGTGTTGGTCTAAAAGGTTTCAGGCACTGCAGAGTGGTAATAAAGGGAAAGGTTTGCTAATGAGCCGCTAGTTTGTTTCAAATATCAGCACCTGAGGCACATCGGAGTGATCGTGAAATAATGATTCCCAGGACCAACCTGCTAACGCGTCAGTCAAGCGACTGCAGAGACACAAAAAAACAAATGAACTTTACAATCCTGTCCCTTTTCTTGCCGACAACTTTTCACCTCACGCAGAAACTCGTAAAAAAAAAAATGTGACTTTGAGTTCAGATAGCAGGCGGTGCAAGATTTATGTGTCAGTTTTACAACACCACACCAAAAAAGACCTCACTGAAAGAATGGGGCGGTGCGGCTTGTTGTGTAACATGCCAGCAAACTGCATCGAAATTCCCTGGAAGAGCTGCTAATTGAATCGATTCATTGAAAGCATCAAAGTAACAAATGAGACTTATATACAGTTTGTAATGTGTCATTTAAAAACTGCTCTTCTGATGAGGCTCGACTACAAGAGTTCGGAATCCAGCTACAGGCATTTGCTTTCATTTAACTACTGAGGTCAAGCAGCAGTGTTGTGTGAAAGGGCCTGGCCCACAGCTGGCTTTCAGATTCATCATGATGCAGTTGGGGGGGGGGACAACAAAGAGCAAAAACTATAGTGAGACATAAACAAAACCGAATTCCCACCTCTGTTTCAGAGGCCAGAGCTCAAATAATACAACAAGAACTGATGCTTAAAATTGCTAGAATGATATTAAAATCAAGGAAAATAAAAACAGGAAGCTGTGTGTTGCAAGGGGAAATTGTACAGTACAAGTAAAACTGCAGAAAGCTGGTCGAAGTAAAATGTGCGGATGTTATCGTGGCTGTGATCTGCGGGTCCTCAGGCTGGAATGCGTGAAAGACTCAGGAACATTTCCAGAGCCCATGGTCAGCGAGCACTGCTGGTTGCTGCATCCAGAAATGCAAGAGAAAACAAGCACTTGTATTGTTACTTAGCTTGTTGTGCGCACTGCTCCTAAGCGCTGACTGGAGGGCAGCAGACAGAGTTTACACCCTGTGTGTGTGTGTGTCTGAAATGATTGTTCTTGCCCCATTCCTCATCCTAGAAGATTACAAGCCGCAGAGGGTGGGGTGGGGTGCACCAATAATCCCCTCAGCAGTCTGGACATTTGTTGGAGTCTCATGTGTGATTTGCTGGCTGAACCTGGCCACAGAGGCACTGCGGCGCACACAACAGGCCCAACAGACAACAGCTGTTGACCAAACCTCACGTGTCCAAAAAGAAAAGCAGCAGCCTTCTTTTCCTAGAAGGTTGTTTCATTTTTATCAGGCCAAAATTACGGTGAAATATGGGTTTCAATTATTTGTAAATCGTTACCTTTAGTTTTTTTATTTCTTGCAGCATTTTTTCTTTTCAGTGCTATTTTTGGATCACTTTTACAGCTGTGGTTAACAGGGTCTATTGGCGACACTAGAATGAAATCAAATACACTCGTGTTGTTGGAAAGTGGCAACCAGCTCACAAAATCACAATCAGGAATGACCAAAAGGCAAATCAAACGATGGCACAGAAGATGCTGATTTGTTCAATAGAAGGGCAATAAATGCAGGTAGATGCTGCCACTGCACTCCACTTATGTCACAAACACAGCTTTGAAGCACACTATTGTCCACTGAGGTACTGTGAAAGCTCTGCTTCATTTCTCTGTTTGCAAATTGAAAGTGAATTGTCATCGTACACAATGCGTGATGTGTTGACATGAATGGGCTCCATTCTAATCACATGTGAATCCATAAAAAACACTTATTGGGATAACAAAGATTAGGATGGGAGTCATTAGGCTCACGGAACATGTAGTAATTTCATTGTGTGACAGTGGGTTTGAAACGCTCCCACGCCGCTCGTGTCACGTCCTAGCTGATCTCTGCAGCTGCTAATTAGGTTCGTAGAGTTCATCGGCGTGAATGAGGCGCCGCGGTGTGATTAAAAATGATAATAATGTATGACCATGCAGCTGATCAGTGTGTGTAAATAGCTCACTATCTTTTGAGTGAGTCTGTAAAGATGGGCGACACGGCAGGCGGCGCTAAACTCTCCTGACTTTAATTTGTCAGGCAGAGCCGAGAACAACAAAGTGAATGCACAGTGCCTATTGTGTGCGTGCATCAGTGCTTTGGGTTTGAAGGAAATGCCCTTTGCTTATTTTTGAGCTGTGACTACAAAGGCCTCTGCCCCGAGGAGGACGGAAATAAGACACAACCTTTTCAAACAGCATTCTCATGATTTTGTGATCACAAGTATGACAGTTTATGAATCAACTCATTGTTTGAATCAGAAGACTTGATTCAATTCGCTTCCTCTTTGGAACAACATTTTAAGCTTTCATAATAGACACATAAAACTTCAGCCCACAGGACGGTAGGTGTGCGTAACTTGAATTTTTCTTTGCAAAAGCAGATGAAATTTGGGAGTGTTTGAAACACTGAGTCCAGGTGGCATGTAATCTGCTGGATATTTATCCTTCTGCCCAGATAAGACTTAGAAGATGCACATCATGCATCACTCTAAATCCCACACAGTTTTGTTCAGACACACAACACAAAGAGCATTACTTAAAATCGGAGCACATGCTCGACTCTCAGTGCAACCAGAATCTGCTGTGAGTGACTCTCGTTTGATCTCGCAGTGACTAATGGGAGGATGAAACATCTGAACTGTGTTAAAACGAGCAGAACTGCTCAACAGATTTTTCCTCTCTTTCCTTTCCCCAGCAGTCAGTATTCATTTAGATCACCTGTTTCTCATCTGTAGCGTCTCAGTCACACAATGCTGATCACTTTCTAAATTTCCACTTCAAGAATTAAAATAAATGTAACACGTGGTCCCAGATTTTTGAGTGTACTCCACCCACAACTTAATGCCCAGCCACCGTCCTGCAGTTAAATCGGATACTGTAAAGAGATTCTTTTAGAGGCCGCTGTCAGATTACGACCACGACTAATGTAATCCTTTGGTTATAGAGCAAATGACTGCTTTCTCATAGACTTGTACAGCCAGCGCCCGCCGCCTTAAGCCTCTTCTGCAGCGGCCTCAGTTCTCAGTCGCAGAAGCTACATCCACCTGTTTTACTGGCTGTAATCACAACAAGAAGTACTAAAACAAACTGCAACAATATGAAAACCATTACTTAATAATATATTGGGAACACTTGGACAAAGCAAGATGCTTAAGAAGAAGCCAAACAAAGAGCTTGGAGACCACACATGGTTCAGAACATTTCTCAGTGCTGGGCAGTTTATTATTTCTTCCCTTCCACCAAGCAGTGCAAAGAAAACATGGAACCAAATTAGATACGGAAGGAGTCAAAATCCAAATACAAAGCAATTTGACACCCGGGACCTTTCCCATTTGTTTCAGCAGCGCATTCGCTGCTAGCTTTACAAGACAGAAGAATGCATGCAAACAAGGAGCAAATGACATTTGCCAAAATATTGAAGAAGAAAGATGCTTTCAATTTCCGATAAGAGAACGAATGTATAATATAGTACAAACAGTACTACAAACAGCAGCAGAGGTGCGCTACGTGAAGTGAGGTTAAAATGAAGCTTCATGATCATGATGTTGTTTTTCTACTGCTTCTACATCTTTTTAAATAAGAGGAAGTATGGGAGGTATTTTAGCCAGTTCAGCCCAAGTCAACTCCAGTTTGAAAGAATGAGGGCCACCCACACTACACTGCTTTATAGGACAAAAAGTAAGCAGTGCTAACAAGTTTCGTTGTCCAAAGCAGAGAGTTTCACACAAATCTCCCAACACAAACAGGGCAACACATTTTTACAGGAATGAAGTACAAAAGTAGCAATCAGATCAGAGACGTGGTCTGGACGTGGACTTCAGATCGCATTGTTGTGTGGCAGCACAGGGCCAGAGTCAAGCAAGGCTATTTAATGAAGCACTCCAATATGTCTACTCCTGTGTCTGCCTCTATTCATGCAATTGTGTCTCAGTTTGTGGTTTAATTCTAATTGGAAAGTGTGTGTCTCTCTTAGCGTAAGTGGGGTCTGCGTGTGGATTTAAAGTAAAACACATTGCGTTTACTAGGTGTGCTATAAAAAATGAGCTGGCAGAAAGTGAAATGTTTATTACATGTATACACTATTAAGGGTAAAAGTAACTACTAATAAAGTGGATTCTAAATTTTGATTAGTTCAGTTCATGCAGGCAAACAAGCTTTCCTAGTAAAGTTAGGCCAATGAAAATGAATCTGCCTCGCTCTGCCATCAGCAGCAACAGACGTTCATTAGCTCTAAGTCATTTCCTCAGCATTTCACACACACACACACACACGAGGATATCTGAAAACATTCACACTTAAATCTTTTTGCAACTATAAATGTAGACTTTGGCATTTGTTGGGGATTTCTTACTGCTATGGTGTTAGTGTCTATAGTAATTCTTTTTAGTATCATTTACTGATCATTATAGCAGTCACACACACTGGATTAATGAACACTGTGTGCTTTAGGCTAGTAATTTAAGATTGAGGCCTCAGGCTCACCTATGCATACATTTTGGGTCACATGACATTGTTTCACCTCATATTATGCTTTACTTTACTTTTTGGCTGTGTGCCCCCTGAAGCATGACTCAGCAGACCAACTTGTATTTCGACAATATGAATTATGATGGGGATAAATTAAAATTAAGTGGGTTCTATCTTTGGTGGTGTAAAGAAGGCGTTTCAATTGGAGGAGGATCTGTTATTTACTATGTCAGATTTGTCACAGAACACGGAGTACTCTGGTGAGGAGGTCAGGGGACAACACGTCATGGAAGCTGAGAGGGGTCAAAGGTAAGTGGGCAGAGTTAGCATCCTCAGTTTATACAGTATGATGATGTGCCTGCTTTGGCTTTCTCTCCTCTCCTCCCCTCTCTACTCCTCTTCTCTCCTCCCCTCTCTTCTCCTCTTCTCTCCTCTCCTCTTCTCTTCTCTCTTCTCTTCTCTCCTCTCCTCTCTTCTCTTCTATCCTCTCCTCTCCTCTCCTCTTCTCTTCTCTCTTCTCTTCTCTCCTCTCCTCTCTTCTCTTCTCTCCTCTCCTCTTCTCTTCTCTCTCCTCTTCTGTCCTCTTCTGTCCTCTTCTCTCCTCTCCTCCTCTCTCCTCTTCTCTCCTCTCCTCTCCTCCTCTCTCCTCTTCTCTCCTCTCCTCCTCTCTCCTCTTCTCTCCTCTCCTCTTCTCTCCTCTCCTCTCTTCTCTTCTGTCCTCTTCTGTCCTCTTCTCTCCTCTTCTCTCCTCTCCCCTCCTCTCCTCTCCTCTCCTCCCCTCTCTTCTCCTCTTCTCTCTTCTCTCTTCTCTTCTCTCCTCTCCTCTCTTCTCTTCTCTCCTCTTCTCTCCTCTCCTCTCCTCTCCTCCTCTCTCCTCTTCTCTCCTCTCCTCTCCTCTTCTCTCTCCTCTCCTCTCCTCTTCTCTT
>VUQK01029430.1:28096-38284 GCA_015106715.1 Bujurquina vittata | reverse complement strand
GGGGCCAAGCATGTTCTTGGACTCACATCTCACCTGAGACGCTGCCTTCAGGCTTGGAAATGCTCGACCGTGAAACTGAAGTAAAAACTGCTCTGTCATAGAGAGGGAAATGTTCCAATTCTGCAAACGTGTTCCTCGAAGCTTATCAGTTCCTTTTATTAGTGCTGACATGTTATTTTCTGATAATTTAGGCCTAAAACATCAAACTCGTGTCAGTGGAGCTTCCAACATGCAAGTTTTTCTGAGACGCGTATAATGAAACCGAAATCGATAAAGAGTCAGACCTAATGACAGCGTTAGCATCAATTAAAAGGATCCCGAGTTGTAGTCTTACCTTTATTTTGAATGCGTATATTTATGAATATTATGCAGATAGAATGGCACTAAAAGCAAGGTCAGGAAATGTGAAAATGACTTTTTAAAAATATATATATATTAGTAGTATTTTCTTGATTCCCCACAAAAACATTTAACTAACATTTGTTTGTTGTTTCTATCCGTTCAGGGTGTAGAGGTATATTTTTTTTCTGTTTTCCGTCCAGACACTTTGAGAATGTAACTGCCTGTGAAGATGAAATCCTGATACTGTCCAACAGTGACTGTTCATCTGGAAAGAAAATAACTTTGCTCCAGTACTTTCACTATCCAGGGTGTTATTCACACTGTGTCACTTTTCAGACTTCATTGGCTCTACCAGTCCATACTGTTTCATGCTGTGCTACCCAAGCCATGTGTTACTGCAAGGAGAAAAAGGATTTTAGAGCAGACACACACGCAAAGCTTCCTGATTTTTAGAGAGAAGGTAAAGTGTAGGTTTTTAAAAGCCCATTAGTAACTAAGTGGGTGTTAATTAAACCGCTGTTCAGCTCTACAGAACGCCAGCTGATTTTTTTTATTCGCCCTCACGTTGTTTCTTAGGGGAATATTTACATTTATGTGCCGTTTCAGAGCGTGTGTTTTCAGCAGTCGGGTAGAGTTTGGCTGAAGGGAAAAATAAATCCAAAGAGCCGCGCTCTATGTGGAGGTCTCCTCCGATCATGTGTGAGCAACAGTCGCTGGACAAAATCACTGCCATCAATCTGTACACCAAATATTTTAGAGCAGGTTCAACATCGGTGAGCTATTTCTTAGAATTTGTGACTTTAGCTCGCGGCTGGGTCTCCTGGCAGCGTTTTCCTCGACAAAAATGAAAACCTGCCAAGTCCTGACCAGAAAAACTTTATTTCGCATCTTCTGTTAGCGCGCAGACTGCTCCATGTTGTTTGATTGATTATTGATAGACTGCATTACTGTGCCATGCATGAAATAATATGCTTCTAAGACACCAGTAGTCAGAAGAAAGTGGAGCCAAAGGAGTAACTCAACAAATAATTCAGCCCGACATCTTTTCTGAGCTTTAGTAACAAAACACAGAGAACAACAGAACTATTAAACAGCTGTTTCATTGTGTCGACATCAGCACACCAAAACATTTCTGGATTTTTAACAGACACAATATATACAATTCTGTGCAAAAATCATAAGCCTCATTTCTTTATATTTTGCTTCCAAGGGGGCTTTTTTGTTTTTTTGGGTTTTTTTGTTAAGCCACTTAACACATAGCTATGAATCATTCAAACATAAAACTAGCTCAAGGGATGACTCCGTATTGTTTCTGCACGTGACACCTTAGCCAAGAACCAGTTTTAAATTTTGTTTAAAACTTTTTTACTAGCAGCGTGTCACAAAAACAAAGAATTTCTTCCCATTTCTTTAGTTGAATCTACAAAAGAAATTGTGGGAATAAAATTGTGTTTTTGCACCACCGAGTTGATTTCCAGAGATTAGCTGAAGACATGACATATACAGCTTAACCAATTTATTAGACCACCTGTTACAAAGAAAAAAAAAATCTCATGGTAATACCTCTGTAATAAGTCCACGGCACAGTATGTATTGCACAAAAGAGAAGTGAAGTTACTAAACCATGAACAACTAAAACAGGGCCATCCGGTGTGTTTCATATCCAGTAACTAGGAAAAAATATAATCAGATGGCTCACAGGAAGTACTGCCAGCCAAAGTATAACTTTACTCGCATTCCCTTGTGCATAAAGCTGCGATTTCTTTGTTCTTTGCATAAGTAGAGGTGCACTTTTCCACGTCTGTGTTTATGGATTTTTGAAGAATTTCAGACCTTGAAGATTCAACTCTTATTACGATTGCCAGCGGCTTCATTCCCTGTTCTGGTTCTATATTAGGTGAACATCTTTCCCACTTGTGACTGATCCATTTTCAGATTTTGGGGGCCGGTGCACTTTGATGTGACGAAAGCAGAGAAAGATGTTTTGAAAGATGTCATGCTGTTTGTTTCCCTCCCGGTGGTGTTGTCAGGATGTCTACAAAGTGATGTGAGAGGTTGACTGTGATGAAAGAGACTATGCCTCTGTGCACAGTGGGGAGGCGAAAGGGTTTAAGCGTTGAGAAAGGAAGAAAGAGGGCATTCGTTACAGCTATTGTGAGCTATAGATGTCCATAAATACTCAAAAAAAAAGCTTGGCATTGACTAAATTAAGCATAAACACTGTGTTCTGTGTTTAAAATGAATTATCTCTGAAACGTGGAGATTTATTCTCTACATCAGAGGAGTTATAGTTGCAGTTAGTATTTAGTAAGAGTGCGCACTGAAGTGGCTCTTCAAACTAGGCGAAACATTATAGACTACAAAAGTAATTAAATGCTTGTTAATTGATAACTTAGAACAATTTACAGGAGAATGTAATTTGCATGTAAATGACAGTGTTGCTGAAACAGAACACTTGTTGACACGTGAGGGGGGAAAGTACAAATATACATGATTAAAGGAACGAGTGCTGGTTGTTCATGCTGGCACTGCTTCGGCTTACAAACACTGTTGAATAGCACATAATTTTTAACATTTAAGGGGACCTATTCTACTCATTTCCAGCTACATGTTTTCGTTCTTTGGCTCCATAAGCTTAGCTTTGCATGAATTGCAGTTCAAAATAATCCTCAATAATATCATTAATCTTGGTGCAAACCTTTAGTTCATCCTCTGTTGGAAAACACTCAGTTTAGCTCCCTTCCCACTCCCTTTGAGCCATCTTTTCCCTAATTGGATGCCCCTGACACTCAAAAAAGCAATGGGTGGGGTTTCTGTGCCTGAGACAACTGCATTAGGGAAACAACTCTCTGTAATATTCTACAGATCTAAGAGGAGAAAAAAAACATCTGGACCAGTGTGTAATCCCTGTGAACTCTGGCTCACTGTGCTGCTTTAGTATTTTAAGCTTACTGCAGCAGAATTGAAAGCTAACGGATTCCTGCTGTGACAGTGCCCTAGTAAATATAGATAGATAAGGCAATTTTAGCCATAGAGGATGGCACCATTTCACTAATCAGCTAGTGGATATGAATGAAGCATAAAGTGTACAAATAGACATGGATCAGCCACAACATTAAAATCGCTTACAGGCTAAGGTAATCACATTGGGTAATAGGGTTTGGAAATTTTGGATCATAAAAAGTGCCTCTAAACAGCCCTGTCCCAGTCTGACGGTGCATCTGTGGGATTCGCTGGAACTACCCTGATCCATGAAGACGACAACTGCATCTGATAGAACCCAAATACCACAGATGGATGTCCCTGAAGGTCCTGCGCTGCCCCCATGTTGCGATGGTTGAAGTTGTGCAATCATATGCTAGTGGTTTTAATGTTGGGGCTGATTGATGTGTACAGGAACTGTTTTGTTTTTTTGCTGCTATTAAGTCTCATCATCCACAGTCGAGTACAAACCAAGGTGCCTGCTTGTGCCAGCTAGTCAGATTGTTAGTATGGTCCCTTCAAATCTAAAAATAATAAACGCATCTATTCTACAGCAAACATTTCTGATATGGACCTATGGGCATCAAACTCATTGTGGGAAAAAGCTCTCAGTTCTAAAGTGTGTACGCATTGTGGATATTTATAGTCTGAAAATGGTCTTATTTATTCTCTTAGTATCTTCAGTCTTCCTTTCCATCCATCTGTCTGTGTGTCTCTGTGTCTGCCTAGTCCCACCTCATGTCATCTCTCCATCAGGGCAGCCTCCTCACCAAACTTCGTTGCAAGCCGTTTCCAGATGCCACACCAGTATCTGACTGTGCGGTATGTCCCAGCCATTCTCAAGGGAGGGGTGTCTCACTACAATCAGGCTCCGCCCCTCTTCGCCACTCTATGCTTGCATCAGTCCTGGTCTCTTTTTTTCCCCCCCAAATCTACCTGTCTCTGTGGGAATGATTGGGTTTAGTGTTAAATGAAGTGCACTTTCATACCTGTGGAAGCTGCTGTTGCTGTAACTTACAACTTGACTGTTTAAAAAAACATCTTCTGCTTAAAGCAGGGTCTCAAAGACTTAAATTATATGATAAAATGATATATTCATACCTGATTTTGTTGGGAATCGGGTCTGAGCCAAGCATCTCTATGATTTCCTTTTCCTTCTCGGTTGTCAGTAGGCTATCTTCTTTGTGCTTGTTGGTTTGGGTGTTGTGGGTGGTGGAGCTAATTTTCTATGCAACCACTGTTTTTCCCCTTCCCCTCATCTTCCCTTCTGTCTTCCTTTGGCAGCCGGGTGGTGGTTGGAACTTTTTTCCATGGCCTGTGTTTGGTTGTAAAGGGTCACTCATTGAATAAAATGGGATGTAAACCGCTGCTTCTGCTGCTCTGCTGCTACAAATGATCAAAATTGAAATTTCAATATAATTTCACAACTGTTAATTAATTTAAATCCTTTTAAATTGTTAGTGACCACTTTGTGTTAGTAACTGTATATCTAAGTAAACAGAAATGATCAGGCATCCCCCAGGGTTCAATTCTTGGGCCACTACTGTTTAAACTTTACACGTTAGTTTATCAGTGTGGTGTAGCTACATCTACAGTTGAAAACATACCATCAGTGAGTAATCTAATAGTTTTTTTCTTACATTTTTATACAAATGTTATTTTTTATTTTACAGCAAAAGAGTAGGTAGCAAAGTATGGGCTGTCAGGGTGGGGCCACAAGGAGCTGTTTACAATAAATGTTTTTTTTCTTCTGTTTTTAGTTTTGTAATCTAGATTTTAAAATAATCATTAAATATTTACGTTTAAAAAAGAAAAACAATGAAAACAAGCCTTTAAGATTTAATAATCAAACGATGAAAATAAATCACTTAAAAACACACAAAAAAGGAAATTCTCCTGTAAACGCGTGTGTGGCCATCCAGGTTGTGATTAATAGGTTAGGGTGAGCTGAATTTGAAGCTGTGACAGTCTTAAGTTTGGGAACAGCTGCTGTAAAAAATATCCTCCATGATTAAACAACAGTACAGGCCAAAGAAAACCATGTAAATGTGATTTTGGTGTGTATTGTTCCGTTAAGAAAATCCAGTACTAAAAATAAATTATAAAATAGTATTTGACTTTGTTTTAGGAAGTATGAAATAAGGACAGCAGTATATGCTTACCAGCCACTTTATTTGAGACACCCACTGAGCTGCTTGCTAAAGCAAATATCAATCATATGGAAACGGCTCAGTACATTGAGCCAAAAAGAGGTGGTCAAGAAGACCTTCTGAAGTTGAGACTGAGCATCAGCAAAGGGGATTTAAGTGAATTTGATTCCAGGTTGTTGGCACCAGACGGGCTGCTTTGCGTGTTTTAGAAACTGCTAATCTACTGTGGGATTTTCTAGCACCGTCATCGGTAGGCTTTACAGAGAATGGCCTGAGAACATATCTGGTGAGTGGCAGCTCTCAGGGCAAAAATGCCTTGTTGATGCTAGAGGTCGAAGGAGAATGGCCAGACTGCTTCTGATTGAAGGCAACAATAACGCAACCACTCATTACAGCCAAGATATGCAGAAGAGCATCTCTGAATGCGCCGCACATCGAACCTCGAAACAGACGGCCCGCAGCAGCACAAGTCCAAACTCACTCCCGGAAACTGAAGCTACAGTTTGGACAGGCTCATCAGAATTGGACACTAAAAGCTTGGAAGAGTCCTCAGATTGCCTCGTCTGATGAGTCTCGATTTCTGCTGTGACATTCAGATGATGTAAACAACGTGAAAGCGTGGATCCATCCTGACTTGTATCAGTGTTCAGATGCGTGGTGCTGGTGTCGGGAATATTTTCTTGGCACACCTTGGGTCCCTTTTGAGTATCATTTAAACCCCACAGCTTTCCTGAGTACTGTTGCTGACTGTGTTCATCTCATTAGAACTGCAGTGCACCCGTCTTCTGATGGCTGCCTCCAGCAGGATAACGCACCATAATCATAAAGCTCAAATCATCTGAAACTGGTTTCTTGAACATGACCGTGAGTCCACTGTATCAGGTGTCCTCCACAGGTGCCAATCCAGTCGAGCACCTTTAGGATGTGGTCTAACTGGAGATTCTTATCATGGATGTGCGGCAACACATCTGCAGCACCTGTGCGATGCTGTCACATCAATATAAGCCAAAATCTCTGATGAACGTTTCCAGCTCCTTGTTGAATGTGCCATGAAGAATGATGGGAGTGCCGGAAGCAAAAGGGGACAAGGTGTACCTAATAAAGTGGCTGTGAGTGTATGCGTGCTTGCGAGGTTTAATGTAGGCGTCACAGTTGGCTAACTGTGGCTTACTTACTCCTGTTGGGTTTCATATCACTGCACTATACTGTGATTATCATCCTACAAAAGATGCTTTTACCAAAAATTACATTTTATGTCTTTTTTTCCAGGAGAGGAAATACAGAAGGGCCGCCTCAAAGGGACATATGAGTGGACGTCACAGTTTCTGAGCTTTCCTCTTGTGACTCTGCTCGTCTTTCTTTCAGTCAGCTTGCTTTGTATTCTCTTCTTTTTCTTCTTCTCGTATGACCTCAGTGATTACAGCTTCTCCCGTCAATGTAGCCTCCGTCATTAATTTCACTTCCACCTAGTGCCGCTGACAGGAGACGAGCTGCAGTCCCATGACTCAAACTGGCAATTTGTTCTTGTCAAAGTTACACGGGGTGTTTAATTAACTAGAACACGAACCGTTTGGGATTACAGGTTAGGAAATAATAAATGTTAGCGTGATAGTAAGGAGGACACACACATACACACACACACACACAGGATATATACTACCAGTGAGCTAAAGAGAGCTGTGTAGTCCCATTGGCTTCCAGGCTCCATAGATAGCAGGCCAGGAGGTCACACTTAATTTGTCTGCCAGACTGCAGGAACATCGCCGGGGAGAGAAAAGTTAATATTCATCTTTTCATTCCTGTGTGCAAAAGAATATTCTTCCTCATTCTTATCTCCGTGGCGAGGGTGGTGATGAAAGTCGCCTGCCCCTTTGCCAGTTTCTGGACAAGTGTCGAGGCAGGAAAAGGTGCGGAAAGGTTCCAGACAGCGACGCAAGATGAAAGTCTTCTCCAGCTGCAGAAAGCTGTGCAGTCTTTTTCTTGCCTCTTTGATATAATGAAGCTTCTTTGTACACGTTCCAGGCAAATGGTCCAGATGAAAGTAAAGCAGGAGTGGCAATTAGAGCTCCTTGTAAACTCTTATTGTGCTGTAATTAACTGCACACCACAGCCTCTCACTGCAGCCATTTGCATTTGCAATTATTGCTTTTGTCAGCTCCCTTTTGATGTTGGATTTAATTAAAAAGGATATTATTATGAATCTGATTGATATCAAAGTTGCTAACAAAAGCTTCTTGCCGAGGAGCAATGGGAGTCACGGTGCAGGAGGGCCTTAAGGTGCACTGCACAAAGGGGGGGGGGGGCTGGAACAGCAGGTCATTCCCCTTCAAATGCAAAACAGTTTTATAAATGGAGATCACACAGATAGACATTCAGAGTTAGTGCTGTGTGCCAGATTCTATCAGGTTCTCAGAGGTATTCGTGTGATGAACGTGGCCAGACTTGAGACTGGACTTAGAGTACCTTCTGCATCATCTAGGCGTGACTTCTTGTTCCCCGTCTGTGTGTCGGCGAGTCGCCCTGTGCTGATGATGACCGACTCCCCACCTTCTGTTGCAGCTCTCCATGCTCTTCACTGAGGAGTGTGATAAGGTGCGGGACACGATGCACGTTCACTCCTTCAGCTACGACTTCCACCTGCGAGTGGTTCACCAGTACCTGGTCGGCTGCCACATGACTCTACGGCAAGGCTACCAGCTCACCGACTTCCTGGACGACTTCATCACCCATCACCCAGACATTCCCAAGTTTGGCCGCAACCACGTCTTTCAAGGTGATTTTCTTCATGAAGCTGCAGGTGTTGTGGGCGTGTAGAATCAGCAGCAAGCTGTCATCCAGAGGACTACGTGTTGTTGTGATGATGATGATGATGATGATGATAATGATGATGACATTTTTTATGATGCTGTTATGTGTAAAGAGCATTTTTTTTTAAACTGCGCCAATTTTAAAACTAGATTTCACCAAAAACAGACCAAAGAAAAAAGTAAATTAAAAAATAAGTGAAAATATGGCTCATAAAACATACTTCAGTTTTATGTTTGTTTGCTACCTCCTGATAAGAAAATAGTCCACAATCATCATATTATTAGAAGCATTTGGACATTTCAGACTGAGCAATGAGCCGACTCCAACGGATCCAAACATTGATTTGGACGTTCTCACAGCTTCCATGCTGCAAAACAAGGATACAGTAATATCCATTCCATGTTTTTGTGGCGTAATTAGGATTATCCAACCTTACAAAGTGCAAGGTTAGAATTTTAATTTGTATTTTTCCCCTCTGGCTCTCTGATTTTTTTCCCTTTTACATCATGGTCCCTGATACGCTGTCGTAACACGGAGCCTTTTCCATCAGTTTCAGTTAACAAAGACTTGGATCTGAAAAAGTTCCTGTTAAACAGTTTTGCGCTGCGACTTCGCACCATAATTTTTATGTATGTTGCGGCCATTAAAAAACCAACTCTGCTGTCTTAGCTTACGTGGGCCAAAACCTACGCAGATGTGCAGGCGAAACAGCTGCACCCACTGAACTTTTTTCATGTTCTGAAGTAAAATTTGGTTCAGAACGTCACCTGACTGCTTATTCCCCCAACGGGTCACCGTTTTGGATGCATCCGCTTGGTTGATTTGGCAAAGGTTCTATACAGGATGCCCTTCCTGATACCAGCCTCCATTTTATCCTGGCTTCATCTCCAAAACTACATCAGACTTTGGAGTCTGCTAAGGTGAATTTGTGAGGCTTCATGTTGAGCATCTTCTCCAGCTCTCTCTGGTGGTCCCTGCAAGCCAAAAGAGTCCTTGAAATATCTTCAGTGTAAATGTTAGTAATTGTTTCACTGCCACCGAAAGCGAAGAGGAGTTAAATCCCGGGGGCTTCAATTCTAATATCTGTGTACCATCTCTGTTTGAGCGTCACCGGGGGCCTCTCTGAATCATTGACGAGATAACACAGATATTTGCCTTGTTTTTTTTCCATTAAAGCTTTTCAGGCTGTGTGTGTCGACAGGAAGAACTGTGTTTATCTTTCTGAGAGTCTGTGATCCTTGTGTAAATCAGGGAGCTTTTCCATCTCCACGGGGATGATAACGGCTCACCAGCTCTACAACTACATCACTGACCACGCCAGCACGTATGGTATGAAGCCGCTTCGCATGTCCAAGGCTGCAGCTGCCACTGACAACAAGAAGGCGATGCCTGACCTGCATGAGTACGCACTGGTGGCTCTGTGGAACAGGTAAAAAAGCAGCTTTAACCTCAGGATAAACTCCTGTCCTCACATAAGCTACTAATCTCTAACCTTTTTGTCTTGCTTCAGTTCGGGCTCTTACAAGGATCTGGAGGGCCTGCCCCACCATGATGACTTCGATGTGTCCCTGGTGGTGTGTCACAACGCTGCTCCGTTTGAGGAGCAGTCAGATGGGGAGAGGCATCTGCTGAGGTAGGGAGCTATAGAAGAATCTGCAGTCTTTGGTGAGAGCAGATTAAAGCATGTGACTGCAGAAGAGACAGTTTAGCACAGGTTGGATCATAATTACTTGTGTTTGGGGTTATTCCATGTATAGAAAGGAAATTAAGAGACAGGCTCCAACTTTTCACCAAAGAACCTACAGTGGTGTGAAAAAGTGTTTGCCCCCTTCCACATTTCCTGTTTTTTTGCACGTTTGTCACACTTAAGTGTTTCGGAACATCAAACCAATTTAAACAATAGTCA